>CM076069.1:30168230-30225730 GCA_038088235.1 Zacco platypus
GCTTCAGATTTACGCTTTAGCTCCACATGCACAGAGAGAACAGACTGTTAAATAAGCGTTATGTCTCTCTAGGTCATGAAGAGGTAATTACTTCAAACTTTTTTCGTGCGTTTGGATTTTAATGGAAATGGCAGCATTGAAATCTATTTCTGAAGGCAAAAAACAAGACCGGTGAATCAGTGCAGCGAATGAAAGACACCAGCAGCATGTTTGTGTGGGACTGTGGCTTGTGTTAACCGCTGATTAACAGTCCTGAACTGAAAGATTGTGAGTTCAAACCTGCAAGAGTTGATCCGGACACCTCACCGTTGGGCCTCGAGCGCGGGTGACTGCAGGGAGACTGAAGTAAACTGCTAATTGCCTGCTGACTGTAGTAATGTAGATGTTGTGATGTAACAGATGCTCTCTCTCCGTGTGTCTGTATCAGGTCATGGCGTCTGACTGGACTCAAGCAGAGGCTAGTTTTCACCTCTGTGAGGTTCTCTTTAAGGTTCATAAGGTACAAACACACCTATCTATCTATCTATCTATCTATCTATCTATCTATCTATCTATCTATCTATCTATCTATCTATCATCTATCTATCTATCTATCTATCTATCTATCTATCTATCATCTATCTATCTATCTATCTATCTATCTATCATCTATCTATCTATCTATCTATCTATCTATCTATCTATCTATCTATCTATCATCTATCTATCTATCTATCTATCTATCTATCTATCTATCTATCTATCTATCATCTATCTATCTATCTATCTATCTATCTATCTATCTATCTATCTATCTATCTATCATCTATCTATCTATCTATCTATCATCTATCTATCTATCTATCTATCTATCATCTATCTATCTGTCTGTCTGTCTGTCTGTCTGTCTATCTATCTATCTATCTATCTATCTGTCTATCTATCATCTATCTATCTATCTATCTATCTATCTATCTAACATCTATCTGTCTGTCTGTCTGTCTGCCTGCCTGCCTGCCTATCTATCTATCTATCTATCTATCTATCTATCTATCTATCTATCTATCTATCTATCTATCTATCTATCTATCTATCTATCTATCTATCTGTCTGTCTGTCTGTCTGTCTGTCTGTCTGTCTGTCTGTCTGTCTGTCTGTCTGTCTATCTATCTATCTATCTATCTATCTATCTATCTATCTATCTATCTATCTATCATCTGTCTGTCTGTCTGTCTGTCTGTCTGTCTGTCTGTCTGTCTATCTATCTATCTATCTATCTATCTATCTATCTATCTATCAATCTATCATCTATCTATCTATCTATCTATCTATCTATCTATCTATCTATCTATCTGTCTGTCTGTCTGTCTGTCTGTCTGTCTGTCTATCTATCTATCTATCTATCTATCTATCTATCTATCATCTATCTATCTATCTATCTATCTATCTATCTATCATCTATTTATCTATCATCTATCTATCTATCATCTATCTATCTATCTATCTATCATCTATCTATCATCTATCTATCATCTATCTATCATCTATCATCTATCTATCATCTATCTATCATCTATCTATCTATCATCTATCTATCATCTATCTATCATCTATCTATCATCTATCTATCATCTATCTATCTATCATCTATCTATCATCTATCTATCTATCTATCTATCATCTATCTATCATCTATCTATCTATCATCTATCTATCATCTATCTATCTATCATCTATCTATCATCTATCTATCTATCATCTATCTATCTATCATCTATCTATCATCTATCTATCATCTATCTATCTATCTATCTATCTATCTATCATCTATCATCTATCTATCATCTATCTATCTATCTATCTATCTATCTACATAAAATAATGTCAAAAATACATTCATTCAATGTACTTCGCAAAGACCCGCCCCCTTTAGTTACTGTTGCTATGTCCGCTGTTAAGCCATGCCACATATCATGTTCTAAATTAGTTCAAATATTGTAATTTTTTACAGAATTTACACAATAAATAGCGTCTAGTGTGTGTTTAATGTGTGGTGACAGATCGCTGTAGCTCCTCGTGAAGCGATCATCTCTTCATACTAGTTCATTTATAGCATCAAATAAACATCAGAAGGAATGTTGTTTCAAGCGCGGAAAGAAGTGAGGACACACAATTTAAGTTCAAGTTCACCAACGTTGATCTACTAACTCCCCTGACTGCTTTGTCGGACAAAATTCGGAGTTATGATTGGTTAGATCGCCTGTCAATCAAATTGCCGGTGAAGGGTCAATTATTCAACAGTTTGGACTCAGGAAGTTTTTATTATTATTTTTTTTAAATAAATGAGCAATTTTATTCAGCAAAGGTGCATTTAATTGATCAAAAGTGACAGTAAAGACACTTATAATGTTACAAAAGATTTTATTTCAAATAACTGCTGTTCTTTTGAATTTTTTTTTCATCAAAAAATCCTGAAAAAAAAACGCATCATGTTTCCACACAAATAGGAAGCAGCACAATAGTTTTTGATAATAAATAGTTTTTGATACATTGATAATAAATGTTTCTTTATCATCAAATCATCATATCAGAATGATTTCTGAAGGGTCATGTGACACTGAAGACTGGAGTAATGATGCTGCTTTGATCACTGGATATAAATTAAATGTTATTCACAAAGAAAAAGCTTATTTAAAACTGCTTGTATTCACATAGAAAATAGCTACTCTAATAATATTTCACTGTTTTTTCTACATTTCTGTTAATAAATGCAGCCTTAAGAGGCTTCATACCATCTGTAAACTTTGAATGAAACAGTGTGACGAGACAAGATTTTTACACTGTATTTTTAAGAAATCCTCAAGGACAAAATACGAGCAGAAAAATAGTCTGCTGGTGCATTTGAAATGGTTTAAATAATCATCTTGTAATGAATGTTGAGTATGAATTATCATATGCAGTAAAAGACAATACTTAAGCGCTGTAAAAGCTTTTGCCTCAAACTCAAGTGTCTGGCTTCTCTCCTGTATGAGTCTCTTCAGATCTGACTGTACATGATTTATGAGCTTCTACAACTTTTGACCTCCTAACTGAACGCCACAAATTTATCAAAGAAATAAAAACCGTATAAATAAAAAGGAATAAATTTTCTCTTAGTCTTATTAAGTGCAAACAATAAGTGCAACCGTCATCAAAGTACTCTCTTAATATTCAAAAAGTGCAAACACAGACCAAATGTTTCTTCAAGCATGACACAGAGCTGAGAGACGGTCACAGCTGAAGATATCTTTCATATTGGGAGATATTTGCATGCATTAGAGAGCCGGTATTTAAATTAGGTTTGAATACGTGCTCGCGTTTTACTTTCGCTTTCTAATTCGCAGTCAACGCATAGTCTGTGAATAGGGAGCGACGGTGCTGAACGCGCATTCAACAAGATAAGACGTTTGTCAGACGCTTTTAGGCTCTGTTGTGCTACAAATCCTCCGCCATGGTCTCGTCAGTCATCTCATCACGTGATCAGTGAACTGCTGCACTACGTACCTTGTGTTGGATGAGCTGGATGGGATTGAAGCGACCGTTAACCAATCCATAAAATCAAAAGCCGTTAACCGTTAATCTATAAAAAGCAAAATGACAGTGGAGGCGTAATGTAAATGTAGCAGTGGAATATTCTATCCTAATTTCATCCTCACACTCATGGAAATATCACGAGAGCACTTTTCACCTTGACGAGAGATCTCGCCACATTTTAATCTTGCGTGGCACGAGATTTCATCACACCCCTAGTGTATATATTTGTATTTTTCAGCAAACATCAAGTTTTTTTTTTTTAAATAACAAATTATTTATATGCTTCACGTTTGACCTTAATTCCATCTCTTTTTTACTGTCTAGCTATGGATAGCCGAAGACTGCTGGATACAGACCAAGTTTTATATGGGCCTCCAGCAGGACGGTGAGCTGCGGGACAGTGAACCCTTCTGCTTTAGTGTGCTTGTGGGTCACGGCCAGAGCTTCTGCTACAGCGTTGAGCTGGGCTCAGAACTGGTGCTGTGGGAGAAAGCGTTTCAGAGAGCCGTGTTCATGGAGGTGCAGAGAGTACGGGTGAGTACTGACACTGACATCAAAGGCTTGAGCAAACGTACAAAACTTTACCAAAACTGGGAACAAATTATTAATATCGTGTGACGGTTCACAAACATGATGGTTCGGTACAGCAGGGGGGATAAAACCGGATAAAACTAAACATTAAATTGCTTCTTTTATTAAACAGTGGTTTATTGAACAAATTGTGTCTCTCTCTTTAAATAAATTAAATTATAATTAACATTTTCTTGAGGATAAAAGACATCTATCTCAGCTAATGCTGTAAACTATGTACAGGGATTTCTTTCTTGCACATCACTATAACATTAAAGGCTACGATTAACAACAGAGTTAAACTAAGTTCAGTTGCTATTTAATTTTAAGTATTCTGATCAACACAAACACACACACACACACACACACACACATATATATATATATATATATATATATATAAATTATATAAATATTTAAAAAATTAATAATAATAATAATAAAAAACTGTAAATTATATTTAATAAAAATAAATAATAATAATAAAAATTATATATATATATAATTTTTTATATTTATATTTTTATAAATATTTTTATAAATATTCTTTCTATATTTTGTATTTTTTAAATAATTTATAATTTTTTATAAATTATATTTAAAAAAATAAATAATAATAATAAAAATTATATATATATAATATATAGGAATGTAACGCTCAGAAATGTTAAACACTAGGAAATAACTCATCATCGATACGTCGACGTGCGTGAAATGCGTCGACGTGTCACACTGTTTACATTCATCTCGCGTAATGGCAGCTTCTGAAAAAAATTAAAAAATAATCGTTAGATTAGTCGACTAATCGGGGGGGGGGATTAAAAAAATAATCATTAGATTAGACGACTAATCGAAAAAAAATTAAAATAATAATAATAATAATATATATATAAAATGTATGTGTGTGAATGTATATATATATATATATATGTATATATATATATATGTATATGTATATGTGTGTGTATTTCTGATTTCTGATTTGTATTTACCAATATTTTGCCCCCCAAAAAATTTGTTTAGAATTTTTTGCAAGAAATTAATAAAATGCCATTTTAAAGTGTTTTGTTGCTTCATTCTTTTTACTGTAATACAGTAATAAAAATCCTGTTCAGGCACAATATCAAATAGCAGTATTTTGTTGTAATAAATTTAAAAGAATAATTGCCTAGACAGGATGATTTTCATTAATGCATTACAGTAATACGAACGAAGCAATGCTGTGCACTTTTTTTTTTTGCATTACGGTAACAAGAATGCGTCTTTTAATTTAAAATATATATCCTGTCCATCAGTATTATGGCTTTAAAATGCCTCTTCAAGAGATTAACCGCCAAGAAAGCGGTATATGACAAGCGAACCATTGATTTCTGCGTCTGTCAGCACTGCAGCGCGATGCGTGCGCGAGCGGGAGCGCGTCCGTGTCTGATGTGTGCGTTTCAAATGTTATTACTGCTTTAATTAAATTTCTCTGAAGACGCTTTTCTGTGAGACCTCTCCTCATTGAGCCGTTAAATTACCTCGACTATACAAAGGTCTAGCGCATCTCTGGTGTCGCCGTGAACTCCTGCAGGGCAGCTATTATGAAGTATATGCTAACATAAGTTCATAGGATGAAGAGGATTTAAGTCTCGGCAGCTCCGGAGACTTGCGTTACTCTCATTTAAGTCGTCTTAAATACCACCCGGGGTCAAACGCAGAGCGTCACGTTACGGCTCTCAGAGCGGCCGACCCTCCAACGAATCTCCAGCACGCAAGTGTGCATTACTACGGGATGTTTATTTATGGCTCATGAGCATTATGCCGGTTTAGCGCTCCGCCAGCGGCGTGTTGGTCTCGCTGCGGTGTTTAATCAGTGGTGATTCGCTCAAACTTTGGCTTAGTGGAGCAGATTAGTGGCTCTCTGGATAAACTGCAAATCATATTCCATGCCAGACATCAAAATCCTCATCTAACAGAATGCTAACGTTTTTTATTTGAGGCTAATTGAGGGAGTAAAGGCCACAAAAAGACCTAATGGGAAACACTCAGATGGCCCGTCGTGACAGCCAAATTTACTGCATGTGTCCGTTTGATGTTTATTGCGAGGGCGATTATTTCAAATGGCATTTTCGTGTCCTTGAAAGGCACGGCATGAATGAGACGGTCAGTGATGTATTTCTTCGCTGAAAGCACTCGCGGAGGGAGCGGACCGACGTGATGCTCTCTTTCACATGAAATCCACACCAAAATTACTGCTCGCGATGGGTTTGACCTTTGTAGTTGGGCTGTACAGTATTGGATAAAACTTGTCATTGAGATTTTTTTCTGCAATATGCAGAATATTGAATTGAGTTCTAGAATGACTGGTGTGGTTTTCTTGGGGATTGCATGTGCGTAGAAATTAAAAATAGTTTTTAGACTTTTTACTCTGAAGACTAGGACTAGGGATGAACAAAAACTTGAAAAATGTTGATGATTCCCAAAATTTGGAGGGTTTTTTTTATTTTTTTTGGTGTGATTTTCTTGGGGATTGCATGTGCATAGAAATTAAAAATAGTTTTTAGACTAGATTAGGACTAGGGATGAACAAAAACTTGAAAAATGTTGATGATTCCCAAAATTTTGAGGTTTTTTTTATGTTTTTTGACCAATTCAATATGGCTGTAATATAAGAATTGTTTATTGTTATTAAATAAAAATAATAAACAAAGTATATCGGATTATATATATTGCATATTGTAAAATAAAAAATAGTATTTAATAAATATAATTATATTTTATAATGTCTTAATTTTTGTAATTTCTTTGAATTTTTGAGCATTAAACCGTACGGAGATACTATTATAGTTTTATTGATATTTAAAATTTAGATTTTTAGATTTCCCATTTTTACTTTAGTAATGTTGTTATTTGTAATTAAAGAAGTTTCGTTGTGTTTATTTTTTCTTTAAATAATTTGCAGTCTTCATCATGCGCACTAAGCCTTATAACATTTATTTCGATATACGGTATTATGCAGCCCTAGTTTTGTAGCTATTTCTGTAAACGAGTGTGTGCTAACAGGAAGTTAGCGGTCTTTTTTCCCAAAAATGAAAATTCTTTGTCTCATGTGGTTCTACACCCGTAAGATCTTTGTTCATCTTCAGAACACAAATGAAGATATTTTTGGTTCAGCGAGTCTCTATTGACAGCAAGATAATGAACACTTTCACTAAAACATATTTAAAACAGGTCATGTGACTACAGCGGTTCAACCTTAATATTATAAAGCGAAGAGAATAGTGCTGCGTCGACGCGTCAACGTCATCGATTACATCGACTACGAAAATGCGTCGACGCGTCAGACTGTTTACATTGATCTGGCGTAATGGCGGCTTCTGCTCCAGGAAACTGAGAAAGTTCCATTCTATCACAAAATCCCAGACCACGATTATCAAAAGTATGGGAAAACTTTAAACAGAGGACGAATAAAACGGTCCTTTGTTCCCTTTGCAGAACCGAAATGGCGTACCACCTCTGGAATTGGATCTCTGCCAAATGTTTGCGTGCGCAAGATCATATTTTGAGCATGAAAAAGGGCATTTCGTGCATGAACTGAGTTGAGGAGAAAATCTTCGTCTCACAAATAAGAAAATATTTCGAGCGAACGAAAATCAGTTTTGCATTTCAAAGAAGTTTATTTGGATGTGCGCGGTCGTTCTCTTTCACACACGCAAGGTTTGAGTTGCTCGCGCTCCTGATTCCCGCCCTGCGCGCTCGCTCAGACTCGCTGCATCACAGACAGCGCAAGAGGAAAAACACATGGTTCAGGAGACGTTTGTTCAATGGCTTGAACACTATCAAAGTTCCTTTAAGACTGTATAGAAAGTCTTTGACACTCTTCATTTTAAAGTTCAAATGTCTCCCACTGGACGAACACACATGAGTGGCTTATTTTTAATCAAAATCAAATCGTATTATTACATAATGGTGTTTCTACACCTCAATGAACTGCTAAATTAGTTCTAACTTCTTACGTAATAAAAGATCACTAGATTATTAAAAAAAAGCTTAATAAAAATAATCGTTAGATCATTCGACTAATCAAGAAAAAATGATCGTTAGATCAGTCGACTAATCGGGGGGGGGGTAATCGTTAGAATTATAATCATTAGATTAGACAACTAATCGGAAAAAAAATTAATAATAATAATCGTTAGATTAGCCGACTAATCTGAAAAAAAAAAAAAAAAAAAAAAAAAAAAAATAATAATAATAATAATCGTTAGACCAGTCGACTAATCGAGAAAAAAAATCGTTAGATTAGTCGAAGGGGGGGTATATATATATATATTAAAAAAATCATTAGATTAGACGACTAATCGAAAAAAAAAAATATTAATAATAATAATAATAATAATAATAATCGTTAGATTAGTTGACTAATCTGAAAAATAATCGTTAGATTAGTTGACTAATCTGAAAAATAATCGTTAGATTAGTCGAAGGGGGGGTATATATATATATATATATAAAAAAAATCATTAGATTAGACGACTAATCGAAAAAAAAAATTATTAATAATAATAATAATAATAATAATAATAATCGTTAGATTAGTCGTCTAATCGAAAAATAATCGCTAGATTAGTCGACTAATCGAAAATAATAATAATAATAATAATCGTTAGATTAGTTGACTAATCTGAAAAAATAATCGTTAATTGCAGCTCTAGAAGACAATACCATTGACCTGAATTAAAAGGTTATTACAAAATAAGAATTTAAGGAATTTAATTTTTTTTTTGTCTCTAATAAACTGATTTTGTCATTTAAAACATCTCTCAGTGAATCCATCAAAAAATGTTGATTTTATCTCAGGGTTGAAGTAAATGTCTATTCAAGGATTTTGAAGTGCATTTTCCCCAGTTTGCTGAAAGAAGAGGGTCAGAAAGCAGCCCTGAGCCCGCGAACTGTATTATTTTGTACCCTTAACCAGACATTTATAAATAATACAAAGGAACGAAGCTGTCAGAAACGATTTCAATCACTGCAATGCTGAGATACAGAAAGGGCAACATGCAAAGCTCTCGGATTCATCCGCGCGGCTTCGCAGGAGACCTTCAGTCTGTAGCGCGCCGCTGATTATCTGCCACCGTCCATCCAGAACGCTCACCGACCAGCTCATAACGCCCTGAGCTCTTCGTGTCGCGTGCGGTACGTACCATTGCACGACAGCGTGACAGTTTTATGAGATTTTATAATCATTTAATATGGCGCGTTCATGTGGGGAAGTCAGCGGGAGTTCAGGATCACGACTTCTTCGGGTTCAGTGAGTCGAGATCTTGTTTAAATGAATGGCTAGTTGGTCCTAAGGCGAGATCTTAATCTGAAAATATCCACTTTTGATATGAATGAAGATGAAGTGCTCTCTCGGAGCATATTAAAGGAGATTTTACTACTAATTCACACTGTCAAAACGGCTGTAGCCCGGATGAAGAACAGCTGGTGTCTATTTGGAACTGCAGTACCTATATAAAAACCTATTGTTCGGTTTTAATTACTACTTTCATATTGAAGCTCCAAATAATGTACAAACAACATAAAGATGGTATTTTTTAAATATTTCTTTAATGGCAACTTTTTATGAAGCTATGAATGAAGGCCAGTATCACAGATACTGATGTCTCTATTCAACTTTACAGTATAATTAAAAGCAATTAACATTTAATGTGCTTTAAAAAATATAACTTTTAATTTAAGTGAACTTAAAACCATCTTTACATAGATCTATTGCAATAAATGTCAAATTTAGATGTGCCTTTAATACATCAGGGCTCAACACCAAGGGTTTTTTTTATACTGTTTTTGATGTCACCTTGTAAACAGAGCTTTTTCAGGTAGGTCTAACAGATAAATATATCTAGAAATTGAATAATCAAACACTGGACAGTCTTCACTGCATAAATTAAGTTTAGGTTAAAGCTGAGTGAATGTTAAAGTAAGTGATTTTGTTCTTTGATTAACGTTAATGACAGACAGCAGCAGGTTTATTAGGCTACTGTCTCTTTAAGAGCTGACACACATGACACGGCTCTGACACATCTTGTTTTCTTGCATCTGTTTATGTTCATTTAACAGTTTTTAACTCATTTAAGACTTCGGTCGAAAAGAAATGAACGTTTTTGAGGAAAACATTCCAGGATTTTTCTCCATAGAATGGACTTCAATGGGGTTCAATGGGTTGAAGGCCCGTTGAACCCCAGTGAAGTCCACTATATGGAGAAAAATCCCAGAATATTTTTCTCAAAAACCTTCATTTCTTTTCGACTGAAGAAAGAGAGACATTAACATCTTGGATGATATGGAGGGGAGTAAATTATCAGGAAATTTTATGTCTGTCTTTCTTCAGTGGAAAAGAAATGAAGGTTTTTGAGGAAAACATTCCAGGATTTTTCTCCATAGAATGGACTTCAATGGGGTTCAATGGGTTGAAGGTCCAAATGTCAGCTTCAAAGGGCTCTACATGATCCCAGACGAGGAATAAGAGTCTTATCTAGAGAAACCATCGGGCATTTTCTAAAAAAAAAATGTAAATTATGTACTTTTTAACCACAAATGCTCATCTTGCACTGCTCCACGCATTATGTAATCACGTTGGAAAGGTCATGCGTGATGTAGGCAGAAGTACCAATCAAGTGTTTACAAAGCGATGGTTTCTCTGGATAAGACTCTTATCCCTCGTCTGGGATCATGTAGATCTTTTGAAGCTGCACTGAAACTGATATTTGGACCTTCAACCCATTGAACCCCAGTCAAGTCCACTATGTGGAGAAAAGTGCCAGAATATTTTTCTCAAAAACCTTCACTTCTTTTCGATTGAAGAAAGAGAGACATTAACATCTTGGATGACATGGGGGAGAGTAAATTATCAGGAAATTTTATGTCTTTCTTTCTTCGGTGGAAAAGAAATGAAGGTTTTTGAGCAACTCATTCCAGGATTTTTCTCCATATAATGGACTTCAATGGGGTTCAATGGGTTGAAGGTGCAAATGTCAGTTTCAGTGCAGCTTCAAAGGATCTACATGATCCCAGACGAGGAATAAGAGTCTGATCTAGAGAAACCATCGCTTTGTAAACACTTGCTTTGTACTTCCGCCTACGTCACGCACGACATTTCCAACATGATTACGTAATGTGTGGAGCAGTGCAAGACGAGCATTTGTGGATAAAAAGTACACAACTTATTTTTTTTTCATAAAATGTCCAATAGTTTGTCTAGATAAGACTCTTATTCCTCGTCTGGGATCATGTAGAGTCTTTGAAACTGCACTGAAACTGACATTTGGACCTTCAACCCATTGAACCCCATTGAAGTCCATATGGTTTTCCTTAAAAAACCTAATTTCTTTTCAACCAAAGAAAGAAACGTGAGTAAATGATCAGGAAATCTGAATTCTGAAGTGAACTAATCCTTTAATTGCATCGCTCTGCAAGATTCTCCTCAAGCTGCGTGACAGTAGTTCACCTGAAATAGAAAACCGATTGTATAAGAAGACAATTTATGCTAATGCATGTTAAAGTACAACTTCAGAATGCAGTGATGCATGGGATAGAGCTTCCATAGACAGAACTGTTTGCCTTTACATACTCGTGCATTAGATTTCCATGAGATGCAGCGCATCTTACGCACGAATCACCCAAATATTCATGTGTTTTTTTAATGTTTTGGAGATGCATCTGTCGAAGCTCATTAGATCAACACACGTTTGTCTGGCCGTGAAGGAACGTAAGGAACGATGTTTGACCGTTATTGTGCTCTCACAGATTGCAGAGAAGAAATGTGCCGCATCTGCACCGTTGCGAGTTCCTCTTCGCTCGGCTTGACAAGGAAATCCTCGACAAACCTCACTATGTGTTTTTCAGATCCCTCCGGAGAAGCTCTCCAATTAGCGGCGTGTAGTCTGTGCTTTACATGTGACAGCCGACGCTTACGCGAGGCGACAGTAAGCACTGCAAATCCGCTTCGCTGGCGTTTGCTTTCTCTGGCAGCTGAATTTCATGCGCCTCTTAAAATGCGACGGCACATCTGCGCCGCGAGTAAACGGCCTGTTCGGTTCCGGCGGATGCGTCCTATGATGAATGAAGATCACGAGTTGGAGTGGAAGCAGCGGCAGAAAGGTAGCAGGACGTCTGAGTGGAAACTTTCCAGAAGAACATCTTGTGGTTTTCAAGCTCACGCTCCACTCAGAGGTCAGCGTGTTGAGCTCAGTTAGATCTCATAATTCTGTCAGCTGCATGGAAGAGTTTAATGCACAAAATAATAAGGACCCAAGAGAAATCCTGGCATGGCTGGTGCAAATAATTCCCATGCTCCTTCCATATTAGTCAGAGCTGTGTTGACGAACTTTAATGGCTTCTTCTCCGGCTCGACAGATTGCTTGATGATGTCGCAGAATCAAAATGTCACTGCCGGGCGTCCACAAAAACCCGCTCCGCTCCTCGTGTCTAATTGATTTCGAGAGCCACTCACTGTAATACTGCGAATATTACTGTTACATTTCATGCATATTTAGCCACAAATGTTTCCTCTTTTGAGGATTTCATTTGAAAATGCAAAGCAGACGTTTGCAGATCTGAGACTCGGCTGTGGTTTTAACCACCTTTGCATTTTAATTTGAGGTGTGGATTATTAGTGATCAGTTGTTTTTCATTTAATAATGCTTCTCAATCAGTTTTAGGACAGTATTGTTCTTTGGTCGACGTAATAGTTTTCGTTTGTTTTGTATTTGTGATGTGTTTTGAGTTTGTAAATATTTAATTGAGCATTAATTTTACATTTATGCATTTGACTGACATTTTTCCAAAGTGACTTGCATCCTGGGAATTCTGGGAATTGATCCCATGACCTTGGCATTGCTCACACATCGCTCTACTATGCTATAGACAATGCAAATCGCAATAAAAATAAAAATCTATTTTCATTTAATTTTTTATTATTTTTTTATATTAAAATGTCATTTGTCATTTTTCTTTCATTTCAATATTTTATTAAATGTTTAATTTATTTTTAATCATTTTTTAATGTTGTTTTTTATTTAATTGTTTATGTATTTAAATATTTTATTACTAATAATTAAAAAAACATCCATTTATTTTATTGTATTTTAGTTTTAGTTATTCTTATTTTTATTAATTTAAATATTTTAATGTTTTATTAATACTAATTTTAAAATACATGTTTATTAATTTTTTTATTTAATGTTTATTTTTATTAATTTAAATATTTAAATATTTTATTAATACTAATTTTAAAATACATGTTTATTCAATTTTTTATTTAATTTTTATTTTTATTAATTTAAATATTTAAATATTTTATTAATACTAATTTTAAAATACATGTTTATTCAATTTTTTTTTTATTTTTTTTTTTATTAATTTAAATATTTTATTAATACTAATTTTAAAATACATGTTTATTCAATTTTTTATTTAATTTTAATTTTTATTAATTTAAATATTTTAATATTTTATTAATACCAACTTTAAATACATTTATTGATTTCATTTAGTTGTTTTTAGTGTTTTGTATATTTATATTTAATTAACGTTTAATAATTTAACTTTTTTATTTTTTATTATTTTTATTTATTTGCATGTATTTTTTTTCTGAAATCTGATTTTAAAGCCACTGAATTCTCTCCAGCTGCTGAAGTATTCAGTCCAGTGGTCTCCAGGCGCTCTGCGCTCCACTGTAATTCGATTTTGAGGGTCATTGTGTTGTGAATACTGATGCGTCTCTATAATCACATCGATTAGAATCACAAACTTCCTGGAACAAAATATTGAGACTGAGTTTATCAGACACATTTACAGGCGAGATCTTCACTTCCTCCCGGTCAGTCCATTAACTAAAAGATTTTTATTCAGTCAGAGTTACCTGACTTTAACTAAACCGTGGCAGCACCGTAGTATCAGACGGTACCATCACATGATTACCGGACTAAATATTGATTTTTTTTTTTTTTTTTCTTCAGAAAATTGATTATTAGTCAAGTTCATCTATCTTAGTTTCTTCTCTGTATTAAAAGCGCTCTGTTGGACAGCCGTTTCCATGGCAACTGAGCCGTACCTGTATTATTCCCGGGAATATAAAACATGCGAGATCAGGACTGTTGAGAACGTTCGGCCATTTAAATATGAATGCTGCGTCTGTTGTTTTACAGTGTTTACAGTAAACAATGGGCCCGTGAGCTTCAGTGTCGTCCTGTGTAACTATTCCTATTGTTGTTCCTCTGCAGTCGAAGAGCTACATGTGCAGCAGTCAAGGGAAGATCCTGTGCTTCACAGTCGACTTTGAGTCGGGCTTCTCCTGCTCCGAGAGCGTCTCAAAGGTAAGGAAATGAAGCCTTGCTGTGTTTGCTGCTTATTGGCTTTCCGAGCAGCTGAATCCTGACAGGAGTGAACGGCGAATAAACCGCCTTTATATTGCGCTTTCAGGTAATTACTGTTCTGCTCCTTCCTAAGCTGCTTTACTCTTATTAGCCAAACACGCTCGGGTCATCCCTGCTGTACCGCACTGGCACTTTATTAAATGAATCCTCCCATTTTATTCATTTTTATGTCATTTGTTATTTATTTCTTTTATTTTTCTATTCAAATGTTTCAAACAAAACTTGTTTTCCTGTGAATATTCTTTTAATTGTTTTATCAATTCATTTTTCCCGTGTCTTCAGAATCATCCTGCTAAGTCTGTAAAACCCTTTAAATAACAAAAGCCTGTTCCACAGTGACATCATCATCGTCATCCATCCGAGTGACATCATTTTGGAGGGAAAACAGCAGCGCAGTCTCAATGATCTGATGAATTCTGGGATGTTTGTGTCCCTCTAAAACATCCATACTCTTTGAGTTACTATTATTAACAAAAACTAAAAACCATTTAAAAAAAAAAAAAACTGTTGTTGCTTGAACTAAAATACACATTAATTGAAATAAATAATTTAAATTAGTTGCCAAGTCAACATTTCTCATTTTAATTTACTTTATCTTAATGTACTGAAATTACTAGAAGGGAAATAATGAATAAGCACTTTAAGGCCTTAAAGCATATATAGAAAGGTATAATATTTTCTTTAGCAAAACTGTAACCATCTTGATCATAGATGGAAAAGACCATAAAAGGAAATATACTAAAAAACTGTATCATTTTTAAAGCTTTTAAACAGTTATAGCGCCACCTATACCGCTCTCCATAAAATTCTGCATGCTTGTTTAAAATCATTGCATGTGATCATGTCATTTCATGACATTTTGAGTTTTTCTTTTGGTTTTATATGCGTTTAGGTATATTTGCCCATCCCATTTTTCTAAAAGGCCCGATTATAGCTATACAAAAGCTAAAATTCGACTTTTTTTTGATAATCATTGACCTACAGAGTCCATAGAGTTGTACTGCAATGGTTTTATTGAGGTTAAGCGAAAAACCTAGGATGAGTTCACAAAAGTATTTTTTTTTAAAAGAATATATATATATATATTCTCATAATTTACGCGCCTGAAAATGCGATGGCGCCATCCGGTGGCCGATTTCTTTCAAATTTCTCACTGGTCTCTAGGGTCGTGAGTCCAGCAGGCCCAACGAGTTTCGCTCCAATTGGCCCCCGTTAAGCTTGTCTGATAGATGCTCAAACTTCATTGGCCGATGGCAGCCATGTTTTTTTTGGATACGCCAATGTCCTCACAGACAATGGCACCTTGGATAAAGACACTATGCCAATTTTCAAGTCAATCGGACTGACTGTTGTGTAGCTATAGCTGTTTTCGTGTTTTTGGTTCATTTTATAGCGCCACCAAGTGGCCAGTCGCAGCATCCTTTTCAGGCAATCACAGACTGAGCTTCTACATGGGTGTACCAAGTTTGGTGAAATTATCTCAATTCGTTCAAGAGTATTAGCCGTTTTAGTAAAATTGGCCACGCCCACTTCAAAATTTTTGGCGTCCCGTCACGGATGTGAATCGAAATTTCGCACATTCTGCACTGTTTACACTTTAGGAGTTATCAGCGATTTAGTACTTTTGTTCGCTGTAGCGCCACCGCCTGGCAAAATTCCTAACAATTACAATTAACTGTAATAATAAACTGCATAAATATATTTTTTAAAAATATATAAAGATTTAAAATATTAATAAAAATAGTATCTCAGTGACTCTTTGTTCAAATTACACCTGCTTGATCAGATCAACATTTCAAATATGAATTTTACATTAACATCCTCATGCAAGCTAACCGTTGTACCCTTTCAAAGAACTAGTTTCCTTAATTATGACTCAATTATATTCATTTTTGAGTTCAGAAGGTAAGGGTTAATGGAATAATTCGAGATTCGTGCAGAACCGCTCTGAATAGAGTAACATAGGCTGATTTCAAGGCTGACAGGCGAATTAAATTGTGCCGTCTAAATTTGGCATGTATTGTTCTTGGTTAGAATAACAGTCTGTGATTTGCACAGCAGTGACAAGTGTGTTAAACGTGATTGTCTTCGGTCCTCACAGTGCCTGATGACGTCTGTGTGTTTAACCCAAACCAGTTCAACGACCCGTAATGAAAGTGTTTTCAGTCCTCATTTCAAGGCTCGTGTCAGGAATCAAACTTTGCTTCTTTTGAAATATGAAAGTACGTTATATTCAATTCAATCTTGACTGTTTTAAAGGGACCTATTATGCCCCTTTACAAGATGTAATAAAAGTCTCTGGTGTCTCCAGAATGTGTCTGTGAAGTTTCAGCTCAAAATACTCCACAGATCATGTTGTAAATGCCTGGTTTTGAGTGGAAGGAAAAACATGCTGTTTTCGTGCATGTCTGAGCAAATGAGCTGCTGCTCCCCGCCCCCTTTCCAGAAAAGAGCGAAGCCTGTACAGCTCGTGCCTCGGATACTCTGCCAAAAAACTAATAAAATATCTGTTCGGCTTTGATTATCATCTCTACTAAACTAAGGGTTCGTTCACACTTGTCATGTTTGGTTGGATTAAAACGAACCCTGGTGCGATCGCTCAGTTAGTGCGGTTCATATGTGAACGCTGCCATCCGAACCCTGGTGCGCACCGAGATCGCTAAAAAGATGGGTCTCAGTCCGCTTCCAAACGAACTCTGGTGCGGTTCGGTTGATATACGAACACAACACGGACCAAAGACATGTGAACTAACCAAAAACAGGACGTGATGTCACAAGATGCGACGCTACAAGTCAGCTGATGTGACGACGCGGGAAGATCGGTGTATCCAAAATGAGTCGAGGGGAAACGTGGAGCAACGAGGAGGTGAAGTTTCTGTTTCTGTGTACAACGGAGGAAATCCTGCTGCTGTTTTGAATGTTTTGAACATTTTATGAGCTCTTCGTGAGTTCTCAGCTGGTAAAAATAAAGTACATGTTCACGCATTAAATGATGGCGTTTAATCCAGAACACAGCATTGTTTTGAATGTTCAGTAAGCGAGCTCCGTCGCCAAATATACGTCATAAAAGCCAACCAATCAGGTCGTGACCGTATCCCTGTCCCAACTTAAGGTTCGCTGTTGAAAATGCCAGTGTGAACGCTAAGCAGACCAGGACTATATGTTTTGTTTTTGTTTTTTGGTCCGGACCAAACGAACCGAACCTCTTTCACGTGTTATTGTGCATAAACTGTCAAATACACACAAGATTATGTCAAAAACACACATAAACGCAGTCGGTTATGTCTGTGAGTGTAAACAGCAAGTAAAGAAATCACATGTGCATATCAGATCTGTGTATTAAAGTGACAGCAGTGTAATATACAGTACCTCGGCTGTTAATATGAACCAAACAACAAGAGAACAACAGAAAACTGCTCTTGATTGAATAACTTTAGTAGCTTTAATAAGAATGCATTTGCTCTGGCGAGGAGATAAACATGGAGGACTGTACAGCTCACTCAGGGGAGGAGCTATGCTAATAGGGCGGAGTCTGTCAGCAGTCGTGGGCGGGGCTTGTGCAATGTGATGCTGTATTGCATAGAAACTGCAAAAGGATTATTCTGAGACACTGCTTATAATTTATGGGGATTAAAAAAGGAGTGTGTGGATTTGTATCTTCATATGGTGGTTGTGTACGGACTTCCGACACACAAACAACATGCAAAAGTGAATTTTGCATAATAAGTCCCCTTTAAGGAGTCCATTTAAGAGTTTCTTTATAACTGACTTTTATTGGACACAGATCATCAGTGCACATTATTCAGATTTTTTCCCCCATTGGGTTTCATTTTGTTTTAACATGAAGGTCTTTAGGTCTTTTCTGAATGTTTAATTAGCAGTATTAGAACAGATGGTCTTGGTGTAAAACACACACTCACACACACACACACACACACACACACACACAAAACACAAAACACAAGACACAATAGTCATTATTGCAGCTTTGTTGTTGTGCCAAGGATGAAGAGAGAACAGAAAAACAGTGAACTTTATTTACAAGAGAAATCTTCATGTGTGGACTAATATCAGCAAAACGAATGAACATTCCTCCTCCGGGGTGAATAAATCATCATTCAGTGTTCGGGTCAGTGACATGACACTCTCCGGATCTTATGATCTGAAGTTATTCACAATTAATAAAAATTGCATTTAAAATGCACTTCATACAGACAGTGACAGTAATTTATGAGTTAAATTAATTCTGATATTTTTTGTGTTAAAAAAAGCTTAGATGGTGTAATCTAAGGTTCAAAAAGTTTGGGGTCGGTAAGATTTTGTTAATGTTTTTCTGTCATTTATGCTCGCCACGGATGCATTTATTTGATCGAAAATACAGTAAAAAATGTGAAATATTATTCCAATTTAAAATGGCTGTTTTTAATATGAATATATTTTGAAATATAATTTATATCCTGTGATCAAAGCTGAATTTTCAGCATCATCACTCCAGTCTTCAGTGTCACATGACCCTTCAGAAATCATTCTGATATGATGATTTGCTGCTCAAGAAACATTTCTGATTAATATCAATGTTGAAAACAGTTGCTATTTTTGTGGAAACCTGGACTTTTTTTCAGCAATTATTTAAAATTAAGATCTTTTGTAACATTATAAATGTCTGTACTGTCACTTTTGATCAGTATGAATATTTAACATGAATATAAATTCTATATAACTCTTCTGCGTTTGTTCACGTCATGTCGATTACTGAATCCTCTACTTGACATTTTTCATCTGCTTTTCTACAGAAAACCATCTGGAAATATAAATTCTCCCAGCTGAAGGGTTCGTCGGATGACGGCAAGACACGAGTGAAGCTTTTATTCCAGAATTCAGAGACGAAACAGATCGAGATGAAGGTCAGAATGTGTTTACATGTGAATTTTAGCATGAAATCTCATATAATCCTATAATATTTATTGAGTTTATAACACATAATGTAATGAGTCTTTTGTTTTTATTCATAATGGGAACCCTATAAAGCCTGACGTATGACATAATAATCAGAAAACGGGTTTTTCAGATCATCTTCATCATTTAGAGACCTTAGAAATTTGTGTATCAAATATGATACAGGGTTAATGTAATAATTTTTTTAAAAAGTCATGCGCTCTCACGCCACACATCATGTTCTCACGCGGTGAAAAATACATCGAGGAGCAAAGAAGACACTGACAACGTATGAAGTTCACCAACGTTAATCTACTAACTCCCCTGACTGCTTTGTCGGACAAAATGGCGGATTCGGGGTTCTGATTGGTTAGATCACCTGTCAATCAAACCGTTTGCGACGGGTCAATTATTTACCACATGGTTTTCTTTCCATCTTGAATATTTATATTTCGATTTTGGTCGCGTCCCCAGTAAATGCTGTTGTATTTACTAAACCATTCCTCTGCCATGACAGAGAATCGTATCAGAGCTGACACGACGCGTTTGCATAGACTAATTCATTTGTCATTGTGGTTCTTATATCCTTTTGATCGTGTCTCTTTTTCCCGCCACAAACAGGAGCTGGAGTTTGCGAATCTGACGGCCGTCCTTCATTGCATCCACTCGTTCATCGCCGCCAAAGTGGCCACGGTGGATCCCGTCTTCGTCAACAATCAAAGTCTCACGCAGAAGTACATGTGCAGCAGCTAGAAACATCCGTGTTCGATCTCGTCCGGTTCTCTGATTTTATGCACAATCTCGATGGATATATCTAGTTCTTGTTATTTTTGTACGAATCCTACAGAAGGACGTTTAAGGAACACTTTGAGTAGATGATATTTTGACATGCATCGAGTTATGATTTCTTTCTTACCTACTAATGCGATCAATCATGTGCTTAACCTGAACTCATATCGATTATGTAGCAAAGCAGATGTTGACATACGGCATTATGAGTTGATGCATGAACTGCATTTGACAATTTTACAGGGCAAAACGGGTGAAACTCTGAGACTTTCAGCTGTAATATCAACCAAACGTTTGTGTGTTCTTTTGCCCTTTTGTTTATTCAATGCCTCAAACCTCTTTATTTAGAGCAAAGCATAATAGCAAGTCATATACGTATTAAGATTTTAATGTCAATTCTGATGGTTCTCTGCATTTGAATCAAAGTGCTGAAATTAATTTGATATGTGTTAATATGAAGTAGTTCTTTTATTAACAGTAATTAGACAGTCTTGCCAGCTACTGTCCTTAAAAATGGAAATTTTCTAAAAATCACGGTCCCTGATCTGCTGGTCTATTTAGTTTGATGTTATTCCAGTTCTTTTCCAAATAAAGGAATGATTAGTTCACTGCTGACGGAATATGATTCTTGTGTGGAGGAAATGTTTATGTAAAAATGTGTATTATGATTATTTATTATCTGATACAACTATATATTTTCATCTGTATATGTTCATATTTTATTTTGTCAACCAGTTACCCTATCTGTCTATCTATCTATCTATCTATCTATCTATCTATCTATCTATCTATCTATCTATCTATCTAACATCTATCTATCTATCTATCTATCTATCTATCTATCTATCTATCTATCTATCTATCTGTCTGTCTATCTATCTATCTATCTATCTATCTATCTATCTATCTATCTATGTATCTATCTAACTATCTATCTATCTAACTATCTATGTATCTATCTATCTATCTATCTAACTATCTATCTATGTATCTATCTAACAATCTAACATCTATCTATCTATCTATCCATCTATCTATCTAACATCTATCTATCTATCTAACATCTATCTATCCATCTAACTATCTAACATCTATCTATCTATCTATCTATCTATCTATCTATCTATCTATCTATGTATCTATCTATCTATCTAACATCTATCTATCTATCTATGTATCTATCTAACTATCTAACATCTATCTATCTATCTATCCATCTATCTATCTAACATCTATCTATCTAACATCTATCTATCCATCTATCTATCTAACATCTATCTATATATGTATCTATCTATCTATCTATCTATCTATCTATCTATCTATCTATCTATCTATCTATCTAACATCTATCTATCTGTCTGTCTGTCTATCTATCTATCTATCTATCTTTCTATCTATCATCTGTTTTTATGCATATATTTATTTATTTATGCATTTGTCAAGGTCAAATTGATCCCTAAAATAATTTGAAGGGTTTAATTTACATTTTATATTTATAACCCTAAACAAGTATTGATCTGACAGTATAGTACATTTGATTGTAGAACTATACATTCACATTTAACCTATAAATATATATTTTCAAATGTTATATTGTGCCTAAATGACATTTATTCATTTATTTTGCCAGGCCCAAACTAATCCCAAACAGAATAACATATTAAAATAATTTATAGGGGAAAATAATTGGTTAATTTCACAATGACTAATTTTTTTACACATGCAATCAGTCTTAACAGAACATGAGGGATAATTACCATTATACCAGAACACTGTGATGAATTAATGACTGCAGTCTTATTTAATTTGCCGTTTAAACACTGCGAATCATGAAATTAGTTCATCATAATATTCTAGATGGCTTGTAGGGAATGTATGATGTAGAATACAGTGGTCTTAAAAAGTTAAAATGTGTGAATGTCCAGAAATGATGAAAGCAAGTGTGTGTAAACAAATGATGAGGTGTCAACAGCCCGTCCTGAAGACCAGGCCCATCTTCTGAAGCCCTCGACTCGAGTGATTTCTGAAGCAGCGCTGCATTAAAATCCAGAGGCGGAGGAATAAACATTTCGAGCGATGAAGGAGAAAACCAGCAGTGTTGAACACACGTCATTCCTCAGTGTCCCATCTGTAGGGCTCTTGAATCGCCGTGAAGAGCTTCAGGAGCCTCGACCTTACGTCAGATTAGCTAGTGTTTTTGTTTCTGTTAAGTGTCATTGAATGCCGCTCGGTTCGTGCACATGAACATTAGAGCTGTGACATGGCAATGTTTGCAAATCATGAGGTGTTTTTATATTATTATGGCGAATATGTTAATATTGCTCTTAAGGTGCGGTCATTTACCTCAAAATTTTGCGCGCGAAATCCACACAATCGGGTGATTTCGCGACGGTTGCGCGCAACCTTAATTTTGTGTGAGCTTTGCTTTATTACTACACTATTAATACATAAAGGACCATTTTGGTCCGAATTCGGGTTAGGGTAAGGCTTATATGACCGCACTTTTGTTTTTGTTTCTGTCAAGTGTCATTGAATGCCGCTCGGTTCGTGTACGTGAACATTAGAGCTGTGACACGGCAATGTTTGCAAATCATGAGGTGTTTTTATATTATTTTGGCGAATATGTTAATATTGCTCTTAAGGTGCGGCCATTTACCTCAAAATTTTGCGCGCGAAATCCACACGATCGGGTGATTTCGCGACGGTTGCGCGCAACGTTAATTTTGTGTGAGCTTTGCTTTATTATTACACTATTAATACATAAAGGACCATTTTGGTCCAAATTCGGGTTAGGGTAAGGCTAATATGACCGCACTTTTGTTTTTGTTTCTGTCAAGTGTCATTGAATGCCGCTCGGTTCGTGTACGTGAACATTAGAGCTGTGACACGGCAATGTTTGCAAATCATGAGGTGTTTTTATATTATTTTGGCGAATATGTTAATATTGCTCTTAAGGTGCGGCCATTTACCTCAAAATTTTGCGCGCGAAATCCACACAATCGGGTGATTTCGCGACGGTTGCGCGCAACGTTAATTTTGTGTGAGCTTTGCTTTATTACTACACTATTAATACATAAAGGACCATTTTGGTCCAAATTCGGGTTAGGGTAAGGCTAATATGACCGCACTTTTGTTTTTGTTTCTGTCAAGTGTCATTGAATGCCGCTCGGTTCGTGTACGTGAACATTAGAGCTGTGACACGGCAATGTTTACAAATCATGAGGTGTTTTTATATTATGTTGGCGAATATGTTAATATTGCTCTTAAGGTGCGGCCATTTACCTCAAAATTTTGCGCGCGAAATCCACACGATCGGGTGATTTCGCGACGGTTGCGCGCAACGTTAATTTTGTGTGAGCTTTGCTGTATTATTACACTATTAATACATAAAGGACCATTTTGGTCCAAATTCGGGTTAGGGTAAGGCTAATATGACCGCACTTTTGTTTTTGTTTCTGTCAAGTGTCATTGAATGCCGCTCGGTTCGTGTACGTGAACATTAGAGCTGTGACACGGCAATGTTTGCAAATCATGAGGTGTTTTTATATTATTATGGCGAATATGTTAATATTGCTCTTAAGGTGCGGCCATTTACCTCAAAATTTTGCGCGCGAAATCCACACAATCGGGTGATTTCGCGACGGTTGCGCGCAACGTTAATTTTGTGTGAGCTTTGCTTTATTACTACACTATTAATACATAAAGGACCATTTTGGTCCAAATTCGGGTAAGGCTAATATGACCGCACTTTTGTTTTTGTTTCTGTCAAGTGTCATTGAATGCCGCTCGGTTCGTGTACGTGAACATTAGAGCTGTGACACGGCAATGTTTGCAAATCATGAGGTGTTTTTATATTATTATGGCGAATATGTTAATATTGCTCTTAAGGTGCGGCCATTTACCTCAAAATTTTGCGCGCGAAATCCACACAATCGGGTGATTTCGCGACGGTTGCGCGCAACGTTAATTTTGTGTGAGCTTTGCTTTATTACTACACTATTAATACATAAAGGACCATTTTGGTCCAAATTCGGGTAAGGCTAATATGACCGCACTTTTGTTTTTGTTTCTGTCAAGTGTCATTGAATGCCGCTCGGTTCGTGTACGTGAACATTAGAGCTGTGACACGGCAATGTTTGCAAATCATGAGGTGTTTTTATATTACTTTGGCGAATATGTTAATATTGCTTTTAAGGTGCGGCCATTTACCTCAAAATTTTGCGCGCGAAATCCACTCAATCGGGTGATTTCGCGACGGTTGCGCGCAACGTTAATTTTGTGTGAGCTTTGCTGTATTATTACACTATTAATACATAAAGGACCATTTTGGTCCAAATTCGGGTTAGTGTTAGTATTAGTAGGCTAATATGACCCCACTTTTGTTTTTGTTTTTCTACCAAAAGAAAGAAACCACCTAGCAACCACTGAAAAAATCATAGCAGCACTCCAGTCATGATTTTGTTAGAGGGTATGTGACACAAATTCTTATAAATGAATGATTTAAAAGATTTTTGACAGGCTTTTAGATGATTGTAGCTACTTATAAAGGACATCAGATCAAGTGCAGTCCAGTGAAGCCTTAACACGCTTTGCAATTAATCTAGATTAATGACTTGACTTACTTTAATTAAGGATCATTGTCCAGCCAAAGATTATCTTTCAGAATTGACTTTTCAAATGAGTTATGCCTAAATGCATCATCTACCGCAGTCATGCATCTAAAATAATCTGAGTAAGAGTTCACAGACGGACATTTCCCTGAAAATGAGATGATCATGGGTCATTTATAGGAATATTCCAGCCAGAAATGAAAATAGTGTTTGTAATCGATGACAGAATGGTCTGTTTTAGGTGAACTATGTCCAATAAGGTTGTGTAATGTCATGTTTGAAATCTGTGTGCAAAGCAAGCGACTAACTCTGAGCAGATAATCATGATTTCCAAGTCTTGACAGATGCTTGACATGAGCTTGTGTTGTGTTTAAAGAGGGACACTCCAACGACACGCTTCATGTAGCAAGAGCCTTGAAAATCTAGGGTTTTGGTGGAATCAGCAGAGTTTGACCGTTCACAGTCAGTGAGCAAAACCCAGTACAGACGTGAACACAGGGGAGAGTGAACACAGCCGACTGGAAAAACACACAGACAACCGCCTCACACCACAGAGACGAGAGGTATGAAAGCTATACATCATTAAAAATACATTTTTATGCTAGAGAAAGAAGTCTCTTCTGCTCGCCGAGGCTTCGTTTATTTGATTTTATGAAATATTATTACAATTTAAAAGGGCTGAATATATAGTAAAATGTCATTTATGGTCTTCCATGTCACATAGAAATCATTCGAATATGATGTTTTGCTGCTCAAGAAACATTTCAATGTTGAAAACGGTTGTGCTCCTTCAGATTTTTGTGGAAACCCTATTTTTATATCATTTATTTGAAATAGTAATCTTTTGTAACATTATAAATGTCTTTACTGTCACTTTTTGATCAATTTAAAGGGGACATGTCATGAAAATCTGACTTTTTCCATGTTTAAGTGTCATAATCAAGTGCATCTCCCAACCCAAAAAACGTGAAAAAGGACAATCCAGTAACTTTGTTTTGGTAATCCTTTCTACACTCAAAAAAATATTTCAGTCTAAACATAAGTTTTATGTAATTTAATTACATAGCAATTTTCCATCAATTTGGATTACATAGTTTTAACATAAACAAACTAATAAACTTAATGTGATTCATATTTGTCAGTCATACGTAAATGAAATAGATAAGATTTATGTAATAGTTCACAGAAAAATGCCCAGGTTAATGAACACTGTTTAGTGGTCATGTGTGTGCGCACTACTGAGTTAAAGTACCGTTGAAGCAGTGTCAGAGTTAATGAGATCATTAAGTGATGATTGAGCATTAATGATGAACACCTGCTGTTAACAAGCAGAATCACTGAAGGACAGAGAAACACAAGAACTACAAATGAAATCAACTGAAGATAAAAGACATTTAATCTCTCACTATTCATATCCTCAACTATTACATAAATATTACCTATTTCATTTACGTATGACTGACAAATATGAATCACATTAAGTTTATTAGTTTGTTTATGTTAAAACTATGTAATCCAAATGGATGGAAAATTGCTATGTAATTAAATTACATAAAACATGTTTAGACAGAAATATTTTTTTGAGTGTATGCAAGTATATAAAAAAATGAGCCGCTCAGATTTCGTTCCCCTTTTGTGAAGTAGGAAGCGGATCTTATTATAATATTACCACCCCTTAATCTGCACGTTTCCAGCCACGGCGCCGACATTTTGTTTCCGCAAGAGAGAATTCGAGCAAAGAACTGTTCAGTCGTTGGCTGCACAGACGATCTGAACACTAGAGTCTCTCCATCAGTGTCGACTCCGGTTTGAACAATGTAAGGATGAACACCGTCTGCGTGAGATTCTCCAGCTTTGTTGTTGTTGAGCTGTTAAAGCTCCGCCCTCTTCTGGAAAGGGTGCGGGAGCAGCAGCTCATTTGCATTTAAAGGGACACACACAAAAACGGCGTGTTTTAATAAATGGCTTTAATAAATGATCTGAGCTGAAACTTCACAGACACATTCTGGAGACACTAGAGACTTTTATTACATCTTGTGAAAAGGTGCATAATAGGTCCTTTTTAACATGTCTTTGATGAATAAAACAATTCACTTCTTTTAAAAAAAAAAAAACGATATATACGCATATGCGTTTGTTACAGTGATGCATCACCAATTTATTATTTTAATTTAATTTTAATAAAATGTTATTAAGTTTTTAGCTGTCAGGAAGTGTCTGGATCATACATTAGTTCACCCTAAAATCATAAATATAATTAAATGAAGACTTTCGAACACCCCAATTCACAGTAACACAAAAGGATCTTACACTTCCAATGTAATGTACAATTGCATATGTTCATAACAAAATGTAATTGTTTCTGAAAAATCAGCTCATTACAATGCTATTATTATAGTGATGATATGCGTATGACAAACAATGGCAGATTAGATATACAAAAATATGACTGTAATGTTACACTTTTGACACAATGATTCTCAAAAATTAGAAATTTCCTCTTCAAATTCGTAGTTAATATCGCAATTCCCCAATATGTGCGCTTTAGTTGCACAGACACAGAATAAATAGAGTTTAATCGTTCTGTGATGAACGTATACATACACTGTGTGCAGCTCAACTGACTTATTTTTAGTTAATTAAAAGCATTTTTCTCTCCAGGTCAGCGAGGACATGGCCGGCGTTCTGATGCGTTTGGCCTCTGTCGTGATGCTCTGCGATCTGAGCGCACATTCATCTCAGCGTACGTGGCCGTACATTTCATCTCATGTGTGACACTGAAACTATAAATAAGATGTTTTATAACATATACACGGTGTTGATGATTTATGGTTAATTGCTTTTCTTTGAGAACAAGTACTGTAACAACTAGACTTTCGAGTGGGATTCGGTAGCAATTACCAGAACTCAACTCAACGTCTTATTCTTACAGCCGGCTGGTGGCAGATTCATTACTGGTTATTTTGTACCCACTGACATTTAGTTTGAACGTTTCCAGACCCAATGTTCCAACTGCATCTGGTACCTGACGTCTGGTGCCAAATTTTTTGTAATGACATCTCCTGTGGCGGCCCTTGGGATATTTCCCGAGAAATTGCAGGTCTCGGCACATGATGGCGAGGTCAGATGACGAGCGGGACGGCATTGTTATGTTACCGTCTTCATGTTGGTTAGCATTAGAAAACGTGTTATATAACGTCTGATTCTCTGTAGAAGAATTCCCAGTGGGGAATGTCGTCATTCCGAGGCGGTCCAGATTTTGGGCTGCTGGTTTGTTTGTGCCGTTGGCCCCACAGGAACACCGTGGCTTTGATGCGCTCGTGCGGGCCGCATAATCAGAGGTGAAATGGGGACGTTTCTCGCAAACACAGCCTTCTTTAACTAGGCACGAACGCCAAGGCGTCAAATTATGGCCTGTATTCATAAGCCCACCCTAGAGACATTACATTAATGTAAAACCTGAGTCAATCTGAATATTTTACATTTCATTTCATATCACGAAAGGATATGAGCGGTTTAATTAAATTTTCAACACTGACACTCTGGATTTCCGGGAGGATTTTTCTTGGCGTCAGTGTAACGCAGGCACAGCCTCATGTCACAACAGAATCACAATAAAAAGCACCAAGTGAAATATAATAATATTTGTGTATGTACCACATCATTCCTTGAAAGTCTTTAATAATGTTCTCAAAACATTAGCACAAAAACTTTTTTTCCTGAAATGTTTAAATGGTACTACTTGGTTTAGAGAAGATTTAAATGTAACAATCTCAAAATGGAACGTTCGTATAACCGAGAAGAAACATTGGAAGCACTTTCCTTTAAGCCTTTAATGCATTCAGGTACAGGGCTTTGGTAGGTTAAAATGTATTTCACTACAGATTACAAAATACATGCTTTAAAAAGTAATTTGTAATGTATTTCGTTACATTACTCAAGTTTAGTAACTTCATCTAAATACTTTAGAATACTTTGGAATACTAATAAGTGTGGAACAAACACAAAAAAGGTCATTGCACGTTTTTATCTCACAATTCTGACTTTTTCCCTCAGAATTGTGTGATATAAAGTTGCAATTGTGAGTTATAAAGTCAGAATTATGAGATATAAACTCGCAATATTGAGAAAAGTCAGAATTATGAGATATAAACTGACAATATTGAGAAAAGTCAGAATTATGAGATATAAACTCACAATATTGAGAAAAGTCAGAATTATGAGATATAAACTCACAATATTGAGAAAAGTCAGAATTATGAGATATAAACTCACAATATTGAGAAAAGTCAGAATTATGAGATATAAACTCACAATATTGAGAAAATTCAAAATTATGAGATATAAACTCACAATATTGAGAAAAGTCAGAATTATGAGATATAAACTCACAATATTGAGAAAACTCAGAATTATGAGATATAAACTCACAATATTGAGAAAAGTCAGAATTATGAGATATAAACTCACAATATTGAGAAAATTCAAAATTATTAGATATAAACTGACAATATTGAGAAAAGTCAGAATTATGAGATATAAACTCACATACTAAATTCACAATTGCAAGAAAAAAAGTCAGTATTGCAAGTTTATATCTCCCAATTCTGACTTTATAACTTGCAATTGTGAGTTTAAATCTCACAATTCTGAGAAAAAGAAGTCAGAATTGTGAAATGCAAACTCACAATTGTGAGGGAAAAAAACAAATTGTGAGGAAAAGTTGCAGTGACGAGTGAATAATAAAATGACTCACAAAACATGAAAACAGTCGTGGATCATCAGGTCATGACAGGACAGTTCAGTTGGACAGTTTTTTTTTATAAATTCAGTCATTTTGTCTTGTTCAGGACAGAACTAAATAAAAATAACAACATTTTTATGATCCTCTTAAAAGTATTAAAATGTTGATGAAACTTAACTCCGCTTTTTCAGACTGTCAGAGTCAGAGAATCACCAATCGCTGTTTAAATGACATTAAAACTCAAAGTAATCACTTTGGTAATCTAAAACACTTTTCAGATGTAACTGTAATCTGATTACCACCCATTTAAAATGAAATACAGTTACTCAAATTTTGTATTTTAAATGCGTAACTAAGTTACTTGTATTTCGTTACTCCACAACCCTATTCAGGTATTCATAATGTACATTATAATCCATTATATCTTTTCACAATATATATTTTTCAGCTGTAACCAAAGTTAAAATGCATTGTTACATCTGAAATTGGTTGTTTTGTCATGTTTTAATGCACTATATGTCTGTTTTTATGTACTTTTCCACTGTTTCTGTTGTTATTGACTTCCAAATAGTTTCTAGTTGTTCCCAAAGACTTGCTTTTGATGAAACTTTTGCGTGATCTATCTTTGAATCCGTTAAATCCCAACAATAATTACATTTTAGCATTAGAAACACTACTGTGACTGAAGAGCTTACCATTACAGAAACATGAAAAAATGATTTAAGCCATCACTAATAGTAGTTGTTTCTTTCTCTGAAAACTAGCCATTCCCGAGAGCTTGATTATATCTTCATTCCAAGAGAGTCTTCAGATGGTCGGTGCCGCACTGAATCAAACTGCACAATGGTAAACAACAGCCTATATCAATACTCATTTTATCTCTCAATGTAGTCATGACGGTGTTTCCTTCTTTTCCTCTGAGTAGCAGGTTTGATCCTCAGCCGCCGACTTTACGGATGTACGCGCTCTCCAGACGGGCCTCACCAGAAGCACAGCACATCTCCACATCAGCAGAGATCTTTCACATGACTTTAGGGCTTTTAAAGGAGAAGGCGAACAGGAGACATAAAAGATCACTGCCTGTGTCAGGTGAGGATCTTATGGCTGTAACCATGTCTCGAACAGGGGTGGGGATTGACCCTTCGCAAACAGTTTGATTGACAGGCGATCTGACCAATCATAACCCCGAATCCGCCATTTTGTCCGACAAAACAGTTAGTAGATTAATGTTGGTGAACTTGAATCACGTCTTGAAACAACATTCCTTCTGATGTTCATTCATGTTTATTTGATGCTATAAATGAACTAGTATGAAGAGATGATCGCTTCACGAGGAGCTACAGCGATCTGTCACCACACATTAAACACACACTAGACACTATTTATTGATTAAACTTCTGTAAAAAATTACAATATATTAAATATGAAACTGTTTCATACGTTGTCAGTGTCCTCTTTGCTCCAGGATGTATTTTTCACTGTGTGAGAACATGATGTGTGGCGTGAGAGCGGACATAGCAACAGTAACTAAAGGGGGCGGGGCTTTGCGAACGGTCAATTGGTCCTTATATTTAAAGGAATTAAATAATTCAAGAATTAAAAGGGATTTCATAGAAAGAATTATAGTTTAAACTATTTGCAAGTAATGTTTTATTTCGAAATATTCATACATTCATATTTGCATGTCTGATATGTTGTAAACGCTAAACATTTCTTGTCTCGTCACATTAGGTTATGAACCACATGAATCGTGTAAATGATGTAATTTTTTCAATTCAAAATGGCGAAATTTGATGAAAAAAGAAGTACCACTGGATGTTATTGTCAGTTGTTTTGGCATTTTTATAGTGAAACTGAACATTTTCAATGTTTAGCTACTTTCATCGATCTCACCACGCACTCTTTCACTAGCCGGGTTTCCATTATAGATTTGCGCAAAACTAAAGCTACATTTTATATAAAAACATTTCACAAAAAACACATAAAACATTTAAAATAATAAAAAAAAAAATTAAAAAAAGCACAGTCCTAAAAACTTGGAATTTTTATTTTTTCGTCTTTTGTACACGGAAGCATGTATTTAGTTTTGTAAAATGTAAAAACAAAAATATTTTCTAAATATCAATAAAAAACAACTATTGCGAAATGACCGCGTTTCCGTTAACTGATGTTATGCAACTAAAACTCATTTTTTCCTCTTGCGAAAAGTCATTTAAAAAATCATGGCAATGGATGTTATGGACTAGTGATATACTTAAACCCACTGTTTAAGTCATTATTTTTAATCAAAGGAGATGAAGTTATCCAGTCATTAATGGCAAGGAAAGAATACATGTGAGGTGTTTCTGGGTGTTTCTCCCTCCTATCTGCTGCGATGTCTTGATAAATTGTGGCATTTCTTTGTTGTTTAGAATCCAGTCCCTTAATTCTTGTGTCTTTTATGAGTTTAATAAACAATTCGGGCTTGTCTTCTGCGCCATCTTTAAAGAATTAATTCTTAAAGTGTGGTCCGCCATCGCCCCCTAGTGGTCCGCGAAAAGATGACCTAAACCAGGCAAGCTCTTAACCCTCACCGTATCGCGGGCGGGGGGGTTGACGTCAGTGTGTTTTAATAACGAAAAAATGGATCATATCATTGCATTTGTGTTTGAATAATTAGTTTTTGACTTGAAACAGTTGCATATTAAACTTAAATTTAGTTTTTATTTTGTTGTTTTTGGGGGGCGTGTTAGAGTGGGATTCTGTTAGGTGGTCCTCAGAAAAAAATTGGAAGATAAAATAGTCCTTGGGCTGAAAAAGTTTGAGGAACACTTCTTTAAAGAATTAACGACTTTTACGTACACCAGGTACGTACACCTCTAATTGCGAAAAAGCTGCTTCCATTTCAGTTTTGCGAAATATTCCTTTTTCGAATTGCCTGGAAATCTTTTTTGCAATACGTGGGAGTTTTTGGGAAATTAACGAGTTCCCATTGGGCGTATTTTCAATTTACGCAACTAGTAGGATAACGGAAACGCGGCTGCCGTTAAAACTAAAGCGCTCGTCTTCGGTGAACATTAAGTCCCGCCTTTTTCGGAGCCCCACACACGACACGCAGCGAAAAAAAGTAAATCATGTGTATGATTGACTATTTCGTTCCCTCGATTTGCTAAACACTTTCCCTGCCATTGACAAACTTTCCCTGCTTTCCATGTTTTCACTGTTATACGGTAGGGGGCGCTATTACACATCCTCTGAGAGAGTAGAGATTCTCCAGATCAAAACAAAGAGCAGAAACAAGCGATAAAAGCAAATCCAAATCTTTATTTTTTATGAAACACCCACATTCAAGTGTTGATAAAGAATGCATGAAGTTAGAATAAAACTTTTTCTTTTAAGCACAGACTCTCTTTCTTTTGATACATTGCGTGTTCAGATATTCATGCAACAAAATAGCCATTACATTTTTGTGGAAAATTATCAAAAATGCTGGCGGTGGCTGTCAAACTCTGGCGGGGGGAAAAGTTAATCACTCGTCCCATTCAGTGTCTATGCTTTTTCTGGCTCTGCTTTGACCCCAAAAAGTATTTATACATTCAACTCACACGAGTCTGAACGTTATCACATTAGATATCAGAAGCGAAGCTAACAAAAGCTCTCGCAGCGTTTGAACCCAGATGACACTTGATCTAACGTAATGACATTTTTAAGTGTGAATGAAGTGTCTAAACACTTTTTGGGGCCGCTGCGGGGTATTAGCGCGTACGGCAGACTCCGTCCAGCTCCATAACGGTGGAATAATGCAGCAGCATCATCTCGGAAGCGCTTTAAATGTCAGATTTAATCTATGCACAAGAGTTGATGAGAGCTGCTGCATCTACTCAAACCTCGGCAGACTGTTTACCCTTCAATGTTTGAGTTGCGTTCGTAAACACATTAACTCCTTTTCAAGAACTCCTTTCCGTGAAGGCAGTGGAGTGGATAGCAAACCTGTCTGGATGCCCTCAGACCTTTCAGCCCACCACCTGCGCCACGGACGGAAAATACCGCAGCATCTCTGGAGTCTGCAATAACAGGTATCTGACTCCCATCTTAATAATTTATCCATAATGCAGCAAGAGGCACATCTCAGTTTGAAAGCACAGAAATCAGACACTCGGTTAACTGCTCCGTGGCCTTTGCGAAGAGAACCGGGTCGATGGGATAAGATGACCCGCGACCGGTGAGACGGGTCAGAGCTTTAACCAGATGAGAATGTCACTAAACAGTATAAGAATAACGTCTAAACCTTAAATATTCATTCCCGCCCACTGGGTCACGGAAGACGTCATCTACTTTCTACCAGTTCAACTGCGGTGTCTCCCGTTGGACTCATTTGCATTGAGCCGATACTGGGATGGAGCTGGTGTGAGAGCATATTTTAAACTCTTTTCTTTATGATGCGTGTTTGGTTTCACGGAAATTATTTTCGGTTCTCTGCTCTGGCTCGGCTTGCAAGATTTATAGCATTAATTTTACATTTGCGGGAGGAAATGCACCATGTCGGTCCAGTTCTGATGCATCAAATTATGTATTTTTAATGCAAAAACATTATTAGTTCTGATTAAATGTGTCTTTTATTATATGTGAACGAGTGCTTGAATGTGATGCACTTCATTTAAAAGCATTTCTAACATTTCTCCGAAAATCTGGCATAGACTGGATGGTGGACTCTCTTTACACTTGAGATCATAGGAAACCACCTAGAATATCCTAGCAACACCCTAGCAACACCCTGGCAACAACTTAGCACTGTGCAATTTTGCATTATTGACTCTATTATTTTCCTGTTTATTACACTGTAAAAAATGCTTAGTTAAAAACAACCCAAGTTGGGTTGAAAATGGACAAATCCAGTGACTGGGTTGTTTTAACCCAGCGGTTGGGTTAAATGCAGTTTTATTTAACCCAACTGTTGTTTAAAAGTTACTATATGGCTGAACGCAAAGTCAGACACGATTACTAGAGGAAATAATGATAATCAAAAGGTGAACGTTTAATAATAAGTAATTTAATGTTTATTATTTAAATATTATTCGTTAAACTTATGAAACGTATTCAGAAATGTACATTGGGTTCATTTTAAGCAAGCAATACAGTTGAGTTAAATAAAACTACCCAAACATTTAACCCAACCGCTGGGTTTGTCCATTTTCAACCCAACTTGGGATGTTTTTAACCAAATATTTTTCGAGTATACTGTGAAGATGCTTTAAAACGGTCCGTATTGTCAAAAAGTGCTTTATAGATGACCTTTCATGACTCGCATTTTCTTCAGAAAGTGTAAAAGTTTAGTTATACATTACATTTTTTATGAGTGACCAAATGGAATATTTGTTCTATAACAAGGAAGAAAAGCGTCCCATTTCTGGGAGTAATATGAGGTAGTGCCACTTAAATAGAACATTATAAAATAATTTGCAAATAAATCATGATTTTTAAGCACTGATATATGTTTGAGTATATGAAAGTGCTTGTTGCGCAAAAACTCAATGCGTTGACAACCAAACAGAGCGCTCAGTGAGTAAAGAATTCAAAAGAATGAGAATATCTCTTTATATGCAGTGAGAGAATGCATGCACTGCATTGAGCCGGAAAATGAAATGCATGCAAAGGCATTTTTAGTCAGTTCCTGCAATCTTTGAGATCATGCAATGCAATGTTACAGCCCTTATCCATGCGAGGAAGGACAATCCATTAATGCAAATCGCATTATTGTGAGCTCTCTGCAAACATACAACGCTTTAATCAGCAGTACTGTTCCCTTATATTCTTTAAAAATGTGATGCCATAAGACATTTTAGATCACGTCCATTCACTGTGTTATTTAGGAAGATCCCGCTTTGGGGAGCAGCCAACACCGGCTTGGCCAGATGGCTCCCCGCGGAGTACGAGGATGAGGAAAACCAACCCAAAGGCTGGAACGCTGGACGCCAATACAGCAGCTTCCAACTTCCTCTGGTGAGCTGCACAAGAATATCCACAGAATGACTGGAAATAATGTGCAAAACAGCATGATTCACTGGGGGGACGAGTTACCTTGAATGAACATGCAAATGATATGCAAATGCTATGCAAAAACACATTAAAGCTATAGAAATATGTATATAAAAAAATGACTAAAACTAAAATGGAAACTGGAAATAAGAAAACTGCTCATTCAAAAAATTAATAAATACTATAATAGTGTATAAATGAGGAACTACACTGATTTGAGCTACAGAAGCAAAACCTTTGATTAGGGTTAGAATTTACACTCGTCTTCTGTGAACATTAAGCCCCGCCTCCTTTGATTTGATTGGCCAAACATTTTGACTAAACATGTCAATATCCTAACAACAAAAACTTTATCGTTTTCATTTCAGTTAGTTTCAAGGCAACTTTTTAAGTTTTTATGTTTGTTTATACATCTAATATTTTATTTTATTTTATTAATTATTTCCAGCACAAATATCTAATCACACTTAAATCATGATGCATTCACTTGAGAAACACAATGACTTAAGACGTGAAGTGTTGTTTTCTGAAAAAATAATCAAAATTAGTTTTTGCTGAAAACAAAAACAAACATTTATCAGGCTTCGTTCGATTTAAAACGTAAAAAGGTACATTTTTATTTAGCAAGCCTGTAACTATCTTGATCATAGATGAGAAAGACCATTTACAGCCAATACAGGTAATTTACCATAGTAAATATATGCTTTTAAAAGCATTTTTGACAGTTTTTGGTTGAGCCAAAACCCGAGGACTAGTTTGCCGAAGTTGGTTTTTGAAATAATCTCCAATATTTAATGAACAATTCGATAATGTTCGTTAGATGCAGTTTCACACGATGTTGAGTTGTACCATGTGGTTCGAATGTCGTGGGTGTGCACTTTTTTTTACTCAATCCTTTACACGCACATGAAAAACTCAAAGGCGCCCCCTAGTGGCAGATTTCTTTCAGATTTCTCACAGGCCGTGTGTAATGACTGGGTGAGTCAGCGAATGAGATCCAAATGCAGGCTTTATTAAAGCACAGAATGGTGTAACAGGTAGCAAACAGGGATGTAGAAGATAAGGCAGAGACGTAAACAGTACACTGGCGGGTAGGTCGTAGGCAGACGGCAGGCAAGCAATAGTCCAGTAATCCAAAGCAGTAAATGCAATAAGGTCGGCAGCAAACAATCAAGAAACTGAACAGACAGGCAGAAAACAAGACCGGGAAAAACAAGACAGGGAATAAGCGCTCGGAATTGAAAGGATAACCAAAATCACAACTTTGCATGGGTGTGTTTGTGCAATGAGCTTATATAGTGTGACTGATAATGAATGGGCTGGGTGATGTAATCAGTGATTGGGTAATGTGTTGCAGCTGGTGGAGTGATCAGTGATGGATGCGGTGCTTCTGGGAAATGTAGTCTGCTTTGGTGGGTGGGTGAGTGAGTGAGTGAGTGAGTGGGTGAGAGATTGAGTGAGTGAGTGAGTGGGTGAGAGATTGAGTGAGTGAGTGGGTGAGAGATTGAGTGAGTGAGTGGGTGAGTGAGTGAGTGAGTGAGTGAGTGGGTGAGAGATTGAGTGAGTGAGTGAGTGGGTGAGAGATTGAGTGAGTGAGTGAGTGAGTGAGTAGGTGAGAGATTGAGTGAGTGAGTGAGTGGGTGAGAGATTGAGTGAGTGAGTGAGTGAGTGAGTGGATGAGAGATTGAGTGAGTGAGTGAGTGGGTGAGAGATTGAGTGAGTGAGTGAGTAAGTGGGTGAGAGATTGAGTGAGTGAGTGAGTGAGTGGGTGAGAGATTGAGTGAGTGAGTGGGTGAGAGATTGAGTGAGTGAGTGAGTGAGTGGGTGAGTGAGTGAGTGGGTGAGAGATTGAGTGAGTGAGTGGGTGAGAGATTGATTGAGTGAGTGAGTGAGTGAGTGAGTGAGTGGGTGAGAGATTGAGTGAGTGGGTGAGTGAGTGAGTGAGTGAATGAGTGAGTGGGTGAGAGATTGAGTGAGTGAGTGAGTGAGTGGGTGAGTGAGTGAGTGAGTGGGTGAGAGATTGAGTGAGTGAGTGAGTGAGTGGGTGAGAGAGTGAGTGAGTGACTGAGTGGGTGAGAGATTGAGTGAGTGAGTGAGTGGGTGAGAGATTGAGTGAGTGAGTGAGTGAGTGAGTGGGTGAGAGATTGATTGAGTGAGTGAGTGGGTGAGAGATTGAGTGAGTGAGTGAGTGAGTGGGTGAGAGATTGAGTGAGTGAGTGAGTGAGTGGGTGAGTGAGTGGGTGAGAGATTGAGTGAGTGAGTGAGTGAGTGGGTGAGTGAGTGAGTGAGTGGGTGAGAGATTGAGTGAGTGAGTGAGTGAGTGGGTGAGAGATTGAGTGAGTGAGTGAGTGGGTGAGAGATTGAGGGAGTGAGTGAGTGGGTGAGTGAGTGTGTGAGAGATTGAGTGAGTGAGTGAGTGAGTGAGTGGGTGAGAGATTGAGTGAGTGAGTGAGTGGGTGAGTGAGTGAGTGGGTGAGTGAGTGAGTGGGTGAGAGATTGAGTGAGTGAGTGAGTGAGTGGGTGAGAGATTGAGTGAGTGAGTGAGTGAGTGAGTGGGTGAGAGATTGAGTGAGTGAGTGGGTGAGAGATTGAGTGAGTGAGTGAGTGGGTGAGAGATTGAGTGAGTGAGTGAGTGGGTGAGAGATTGAGTGAGTGAGTGGGTGAGTGAGTGAGTGGGTGAGAGATTGAGTGAGAGATTGAGTGAGTGAGTGAGTGAGTGAGTGGGTGAGTGAGTGAGTGAGTGGGTGAGAGATTGAGTGAGTGAGTGAGTGAGTGAGTGGGTGAGAGATTGAGTGAGTGAGTGAGTGAATGGGTGAGTGAGTGAGTGAGTGAGTAGGTGAGAGATTGAGTGAGTGAGTGAGTGAGTGGGTGAGTGAGTGAGTGAGTAGGTGAGAGATTGAGTGAGTGAGTGAGTGAGTGAGTGAGTGGGTGAGAGAATGAGTGATTGAGTGAGTGAATGGGTGAGTGAGTGAGTGAGTGAGTAGGTGAGAGATTGAGTGAGTGAGTGAGTGAGTGGGTGGGTGAGTGAGTGAGTGAGTGGGTGAGAGATTGAGTGAGTAAGTGAGTGAGTGGGTGAGAGATAGAGTGAGTGAGTGAGTGGGTGAGTGAGTGAGTGAGTAGGTGAGAGATTGAGTGAGTGAGTGAGTGAGTGGGTGAGTGAGTGAGTGAGTGAGTGAGTGGGTGAGAGATTGATTGAGTGAGTGAGTGAGTGAGTGGGTGAGTGAGTGAGTGAGTGAGTAGGTGAGAGATTGAGTGAGTGAGTGAGTGAGTGGGTGAGTGAGTGAGTGAGTAGGTGAGAGATTGAGTGAGTGAGTGAGTGAGTGGGTGAGTGAGTGAGTGAGTGAGTGAGTGAGTGGGTGAGAGATTGATTGAGTGAGTGAGTGAGTGAGTGGGTGAGTGAGTGAGTGAGTGGGTGAGAGATTGAGTGAGTGAGTGAGTGGGTGAGTGAGTGAGTGAGTGGGTGAGAGATTGAGTGAGTGAGTGAATGGGTGAGTGAGTGAGTGAGTGAGTAGGTGAGAGATTGAGTGAGTGAGTGAGTGAGTGAGTGGGTGAGTGAGTGAGTGAGTGAGTAGGTGAGAGATTGAGTGAGTGAGTGAGTGGGTGAGTGAGTGAGTGAGTGAGTGGGTGAGAGATTGAGTGAGTGAGTGAGAGGGTGAGAGATTGAGTGAATGAGTGCATGGTGGAGTGCCCTCTGCTGGTTATAGCGGGCACTTAGGCTGACAATCGTTACACCGTGAGTCAAACAGGTCAAGTTTCGTTCCGATCAGCCGCCGTTAACCTTGTCTGATAGCTGCTCAAACTTCATTGGTTTGCCGCATTTTTCGAGATAAGCAAATGTCCTTAGACAAAGACACTGCATGCCAATTTTCAAGCCAATCAGACTTACGGTTGCATAGTTATAGCCATTTATATATTTTTCCCTATAATTTATTTTCCTTTTTTTCCCTTTAATTTTCACGCGACCACAAAACGAGTTTGAGTTTGGTGAAAATATCTCATTCTGTTCAAGAAATACAGCTATTTTAGTAAAACAAACACTTTTTTCAACTGCGCCTTACGGTTCAGGAGTCATGAACAATATCTTACTTTTGCTCCGGGCCTGTTTTCCTTTTGAATTATGTTTTAATTGTATTTCCCTGGCAGATAAATTGTATTGTTTTAAAGCATAAACTTACATCTTAATTTTTCAGAAAACAAGACGAGTCATTTTGCATCTCAAGTAAACGTATCTTGATTTAAGAATGATTTGAGGAAAAAAATATATTTTTGCAGAGCAGTAATGGTGTTCATTTTCATGACTTATTTTTTGCCATTTGTTTTCTGGAAATGTTGTGAATGGAGTTTTGAGTTAGCACACTTGTTTGCTTTGAATGCATATAAGCAGATTTATAATAAAAACTCTGTGAACGTCTGCCAAATAAGCTTGAGAAACCGTTACATATTAAACAGCTCGATCTCACATCTACCTGTGACACATTGGCCTTTCCCTGCTCTATTATCGCATTAAAAATGCAAAGCTATGCGCGCTGTTTTAAATATGCACAACCTCTTCTTCCCAAATGCGAAGAAACATGAGCATCTCTGCCATCGCGCCTCGCCGAAACTGTTTTTTTTAATGAGGCGATGGCTGCAGCACTTCAGTGCATGAAGTGCCTTGACAAATGTTCACATTGTCACATCTCACAGTGAGCGGAGAGAGCTCGCAAAAACACTTCCATCTAATTTAGCGACACCGGTTTAATTGCTAGTGGTTTTAATGACATTTTAACAGGTAAACAAACTCTGGAAGAGGGATATAATGAGATTTCCTTGACTGCCCACACACACAAAACATCAGCATATCAGGGTTCGTTTTCACGCTTTTATTTTATTTCATTTGCCATAACAGATTCCAGTGTGCTGTATGTTTAAGCACAGCTACATCAAATTAAGAAATGGTGTTAAGTATAGTGCAAAACGTCCATCTTTAGCTGTGAAATCTGCACTGATTTTTCTAAAGTAAACATGTTATATTGTTAGTGATATTTCAAGACTTACTGGACAATTCAGCTTTACTCGATTATTCATACATCATTGTTCAAATGTGAGTCTCAAATATGATCGTCATCTTTAGAGGAAGGTTTATTTGTTCATCTCTCAATCATTATATTGTATATGTGTTAAAACTACAGAGCTTTGATCTTTAAACTAAGAGTGATGACTGATATTTATGTCAGAATGTCATAAATTGGACCATATAAATCCTCCTCAAGTGTGAGCTTCATATTCTCACTATATCATGTGAGCCATAAAACCTTTTTTCCCAGGCTTTACATGGTTAATCGAACGAACGAACACCTAAACATTGAAAGGATAGTTCACCCAAAAATAAAAATGATCCCATGATTTATTCACCCTCATGCCATCCTAGGTGTAAATGACTTTCTTCTTTCTGACAAACACAACTGACCGTTCGCAAAGACACGCCCCCTTTAGTTACTGTTGCTATGTCCGCTCTCACGCCACACATCATGTTCTCACGTACATCGTGGAGCAAAGAGGACACTGACAACGTATGAAACAGTTTCATATTTAAAATATCGTAATTTTTTAAAGAAGTTTAATCAATAAATAGCGTCTAGTGTGTGTTTAATGTGTGGTGACAGATTGCTGTAGCTCCTCGTGAACCGATCATCTCTTCATACTAGTTCATTTATAGCATCAAATAAACATGAATGAACATCAGAAGGAATGTTGTTTCAAGCGCGGAAAGACGTGAGGACACACAATTTTTGTTGGACAAAATGGCGGATTCGGGGTTCTGATTGGTCAGATCGCCTGTCAATCAAACTCCCAGTGAAGGGTCAATTGGAGTTATATTAAAAAATATCCTGACTCTTCCAATCTTTATAATGGGAGTGAATAGTAACCGAGATTTTGAAGCCCAAAAAAGCTGGCAAGCCCAACTCAGATGAGTAAAAGTAATCCAAAAGTAGTGTGTAACACATGCAAAAGTAACTAATGCAATTAGTTACTTTTTTTAGGGAGTAATCCAATATTGTAATCCATTACTTTTAATCCATTACTTTTAATGATAACTGGCTTACGGAAACGGCCATTCATGACCTTTTGTTTTCTCTATCCTCTGTGCTTCAGCGTTCGTCAAGACGTCATGCACCGGGTCAGAGGTTATAAGTTATAAATATGGATATTTTTCTTACAAAATCAGATCGCTTTGCATCAGAAGGCTTTTATTAACCCCCTGGAGTCGTATGGATTACTTTTATGATGGATGGATGCGCTTTTTTGAGCTTCAAAATCTTGAGCCCCATTTACTCCCATTATAAAGCTCGGAAGAGCCAGAATATTTTTTAACGTAACTACGATTGTGTTCGTCTAAAAGAAGCAAGTCATATACACCTAGGATGGCTTGATGGTGTGTAAATAATAGGATCATTTTCATTTTTGGGTGAACTATCCCTTTAAGTATTAACCTCCAGCTTGTGACTCGTCCTGTAGCTACAGACACGAATTATCACAGACTCGAAGGTGAATTCTGCTTTTGCACATTTCCACTCATATATTCTTCAGTAGCTAGCGTCTGAATGTAAAATAATGATCAGAATGACGGCAGAGGGAGAATATGTATCTTGTCTCTTTTGCTTTCATTTCTGTATTTTAAGGTTCGAGAAGTCAGTAACAAAATCATGCGTGGCTCCGGCGTGTCCGTCCTGAAGGATAACGCTTATTCCCAGATGCTGGTGGACTGGGGCCAATACATCGACCATGATATCTCCTTCACACCTCAGAGCTCCAGCCAAACCGCATTCTCGGAGGGACGGGACTGTCTGCGCACCTGCACCAATGCCAACCCCTGCTTCCCAATGCAGGTAACCTCTCAAGATCTTCAGTCATTTTCAGTCATGCGAGTCAGTGGTGAGGAAGACACTCTGAAGCTGGAGCTTCCCAAGATACAAGATACTGATCATTTCAACTACAGTCAAGCTAATGATTCAGTTCACAAACAAAATTTGACAGTCTTCAGAGTCACATGATCCTTCAGAAATCATTCTGATATGATGATTTATTATCAGTGTTGTAAACAGTTTTAATATGTTTTTATACGTTTTCAGCATTCTTTGATGAAAAAAAATCAAAGAAAAGAAAAAAATAAGAATTTATTTAAAACAGAAACAATATACACTACCGTTCAAAAGTTTGAGGTCACTATCTTTCTTTCTTTTTGGGAAAGAAATGAATACTTTTATTCAGCAAGGATGTGTTAAATTGATAAAAAGTGATAGTAAAGATTAATATTGTTAGAAAAGATTTCGGTTACACTTTATTTTACAGTGCCGTAGTTACATTGTAATTACTCAAATAATTACTGCGTACTATGAATTAACTCCATGTACTTAGTATAGAGTTACAGTTTGGGTTAGTTACTTGTAATTATACATAATTTACTGTTATTACTAGAGTAAGTACATGTAGTCACGTGTAACTACGGCACTGTAAAATAAAGTGTTACCAAGATTTCTATTTTGAATAAATGCTGTTCTTTTGAACATTTTATTCATCAAAGAATCCTGAAAAAGTGTCACCGGCTCAAAACAAAATATTAAGCAGCACAACTGTTTAAAATATTGATAATAAATCAATAAATATTCAAAAAAAAGCCCTGGCAAAATACTGTATTATATAATATTTGGCACAAAAGGGTTCTTTGGGCTAAAAGGTCATAGTACATAAATAAATAAATATATTTATAAATATGCATAAATATATAAATATTTTAGGCTAATGTTTAAATTTATTGATGTTCAGTATTGATTTCATATATGTTGAAAGGAATGCACTCTATACATATAATATGTATCCAAGAACCCTATAAAAAGTTCTAATTGACCCTTCGCAAACAGTTTGATTGACAGGCGGTTTAACCAATCATAACGCCGAATCCGCCATCTTATCTGACAAAGCAGTCAGGGAGTAGCCTATAGTAGATTAACGTTGGTGAACTTGAAAAATATCCATATTTATAACTTTATAAACTATAATAACTGGTTTCCGGCCGTATGCGAGTCTAGTTCCAGCAGAACAGTGACCTCTGACCTGATGCATGACCTCTTGACGAACGCTGAAGCACAGAGGATAGAGAAAACAAAAGGTCATGAATGTAAGCCAGTTATCATCAGTGTTGGAGAAAAGCACGTTTAAAAGTAATGCATTACAATATTGCATTACTCCGTAAAAAAGTAACTAATTGCATTAGTTACTTTTGCATGTGTTACACACTACTTTTGGATTACTTTTACTCACCTGAGTTGGGCTTTTTTGGGCTTCAAAATCTCGGTTACTATTCACTCCCATTATAAAGCTTGGAGGAGTCAGGATATTTTTTAATATAACTCCAATTGACCCTTCGCTGGGAGTTTGATTGACAGGCAATCTAACCAATCATAACCCCGAATCCACCATTTTGTCCGACAAAGCAGTCAGGGGAGTTAGTAGATTAACGTTGGTGAACGTTGGTCTTTGAAACAACATTCCTTCTGATGTTCTGTGAAGGGTCAGTTGGAGCTCTTATAGAATAGAACTTCTACTTATTCTATTCAATAGAACTGTTTCTTGTGTATGCCTTTGCCAAAAAAAAAAGAAAAAAAAAGCGATTGGCTCTTTACATTTAAGGGCGGGGCTTCCATTCTTCAGCCCTCCTATCGATCGCTGCGATTGCTCTCATTCATTATTCCACGCGGCTCCGTCTCCCGCTCACACCGGCTCTGCTGTTGTGTATTATTAATCACCAGCAACATCTATTTTTATACGAGAGTCACCGGCAGCTAGTTTTCTGCTATTGACTGGATAAGACATTCCCCCAGACATTTCATTAGAATTATCTCTCGCTTTGACATCCCGTGTCAAGGAGCAGGTGACTGTTCTCATTTTAGAATTCACTGACAGAAGTTCATTTCGTTTAAACAGATAAAATGCCACGCGTTTCCTCAGGGGCGACGTCATTGTCTAGTGCTCGCTTTGTCTGACGGCCTCCGATGAGTCAGAGGTGGGAACATATTTGACTCCGAGGACAGTTCGGGACTGTTGGTTCGGAACAACGAAGATGAGTCCAGGAATGTGGCTGAGCCCTATAATTAAAAAAGAAAATATATCTCATTGATTACTTCTTTATCTCCGGCCAACCTCAAACGCCGTTGAAAATGGGGGTCACGGCAGCACCTTCTTGTTGGCCGTTCTGGATCCTCCGGGGATCGAAATGCTCATAAAAATGTTGGGAGTTTGTGCTGGTTTGTAACTAATCTCACTGTCCCCAGCCAGAGGCAAGGAGGACACTTCCATAGATATACAAAATAGCATTTTATTCCTGCCCACCCTGAGCCACACACTGCATACTAATACTCAGAGCTTCACCATAAATGACAGACAGGATGTAAACAAAAAGATTTGTGATCAAGCGAGTCCATCCCGGAGGAGAGTGTTTCTGCTCTTTGCAAAGCTCAGAAGACTCTGTTTCATTATGCATTTAATTGTTTACTCAACATGAAATGACATTCCATTTTGGCTTCCGCGATGTGAAAATTCCATAATGAGAAAAACGTAAAGCGAAACTGCATTTTATACATTGGGATTTCGCAAGAGGGACGTTTAACTGTCAATTTCCACGATGCATCTCAACGCACTTAGCAAGAACAACCTCGTGTGCATGAGCGTGTGCACTCTGTAGGGAACGAATTAGCAACATCCGAGACACAAGGCTGTGAGGCAATATAACATGGAAATGTAAATGAAATTATATAAACTCTATGCGCAAATATGCTCAGTATTGATCTTTATCAGGGGTCTTCAACGTTTTTCAGGGCAAGGACCCCTTAGATCATTGGTTCCCAACCTGGGGTCCGCGCCCCCCTCGGGGGGGCGCCAGAATTCACAGGGGGGGCGCGGGAGCGGATATGCTTTGAGGTGAATAAAAATGCATAAAATATTCCACTAATAATTTTAGATAAAAATATTGTTTTAAGTTTTTTAAAAATCATATTAATATATATTAATTAGGGCTGTCAAAATTAGCGCGTTAATAACGCGTTAACTCAAGTTCCTTTTAACGGCACTAATTTTTTTAACGCTCATTAACGCAGCGCGCATTATCTGTTTGACCCGTTGCCTAGCCCGTAGTTGGAGAGATAACGGTTATGCTGCGTTCACACCAAACGCGAATAGAGCGTCTGGCGCGAGTGATTTCAATGTTAAGTCAATGTAAAGACACGTTTACGCGCGTCTGGGTGTCGCGCGGCCGTTTGGAGAGGTGCGCGCGCTGTCTGGAGACTCGCGCTCGTGCGGACGCGTCGAGTATAAACAAGGCTTGAGGCGTTTAGCGCGGCTCGGTAGACGTCTGTTTGAGCAACTGGCTCATGCAGTGCAAAGAAAGATAAATATGTGTTTTTTCTATATTCTTTTTCCCATGTGTTTAATAGACATGAACAAGTTCTTTGAAAAACATGTCTGTTCTTTATGTGGTTTCAGTAATGTAAATTGTACATGTTCAGAAGAATTGAGCTGCCCTGTCCTGCGAAAATGTAAACAGGCTCGTGCAAGTAAATTGAGTAAAGAAAGAGAAGTAATGGGAACCTGGTATTTCTATTTCTATTATTTGCAAATAGTGATTAATCATGATTAATCCACTGTAAATTCTGATTAATTTGATTAAAATTTTTAATCATTTGACAGCCCTAATATTAATATATATATATATATATATATATATATATATTAATATATATTCAACTATATATATATATATATATATATATATATATATATATATATATATATATATATATATTCAACTCAGATTGTTAAATATGTACATGGGGGGGGGCCCCAAGGAAAAAGGTTGGGAACCACTGCCTTAGATGAGCGAGACACGGAGCAGGGACCAGCTGACTGAGTTTTCTCAGTGTGTTCGGCTGGTTCTCATCGGCTATTTTTCGGCCGATTCGACATGTTGAATCGGCGTCGGGCCGTCGGTGAAAGAGAGAACTCTGATTGGCTGTTCAGAATAGCAAACGAGTCAGTTCACGAGAATATAAAGCAAAAGTTATGAAAGCAAGCAAATAAGTTATGACGGCACCGACAGAAGCTTGTTCTAATTTTACGTCATCTGACCTGAGCACTCGAATAGTCTGCGTTGACAGTATCACGAGATCACGTGACCGCACGTGGACGGAAGGGTTTTATTAAAGCTCTTAATGTAATACTATTTGTAAAATCAAATATATTTTATTTAAATTTGACTTTGTGATGTTTTTTTTTTAATTATTTGTGATCAAACATTAATTGACGGACCCCCGGTTGAAGACCCATGATCTTTATCATACTAAACTGAACATCAGCGTACTACATCGATTTAGTTTTCATTGATAGATTCATTTGAGGAATATAGTTCAGTCGATAATTAATATTCTGCGCCTTCATTTCATTTGCAACCTTTATGACTTTCGTTCTTCTTCCGTGGAACACAGAAACTGGAAAAACACAGAAACTACAGCATAAATATAGGGCTGGGTAATGACTAAAATTAGATTCCCTGCATCCCTCTGACCTGAAATACTCCCCCGAGATTTTAAGTTAATATTTCAATAATTTAGAAACATATTCATGTTCACTGTTCTGATGTAGTTTCACATGACAAATGAAATATTTATTATGCTTCTTTTTCAATTATTTATTTTTTCATTAATTATTAGCTTTTCTTCAAGTCATGAACCCCTGCTTTTTATTATCCTATTTATCTGAACTTTAATATCTCTATACATTATTTATGTATTTTGCTCTAAAATGGCTTAAAAAATAAATTTCAATCAAAGGAAAGTCATTTCAATCATACTGACATTAATATCAGAAGCATCTCTGGATAAATCAGAGTAGAAAGCGCATTAAAATCATGCAATATTCACAATGTTGCTTAAACAAACCCAGCGATTGGGTTGTTTTAACCCAACTATTGTTTTAAAATGAACCCAAAATAGGTCGGAAATTAAAAATCAGACACGAAATTGCTAGAGGCAACAATAATAATCAAAAGGTGAGCATTTATTAATAAGCAGTTTCATAAATGTTTATTGTTTAATTATTATTCATTAAACGTATTAATAAATTGTTAATTTATTAAACATATCAATAAATGTTCATTTCCAACATATTTTGTCTTCATTTTAGCAGATTGGGCAAACAATAACAACCCAATCGTTGGGTTAAAACAATCCATTCTTTGGGTTAAAACAACCCAATCGCTGGGTTAAAACAATCCATTCTTTGGGCTAAAACAACCCAATCGTTGGGTTAAAACAACCCATTCTTTGGGTTAAAACAAACCCATCGCTGGGTTAAAACAACCCATTCTTTGGGTTAAAACAAACCCATCGCTGGGTTAAAACAACCCATTCTTTGGGTTAAAACAACCCAATCGCTGGGTTAAAACAATCCATTCTTTGGGTTAAAACAACCCAATCGCTGGGTTAAAACAACCCATTCTTTGGGTTAAAACAAACCAATCGTTGGGTTAAAACAACCCATTCTTTGGGTTAAAACAAACCAATCGCTGGGTTAAAACAATCCATTCTTTGGGTTAAAACAACCCAATCGCTGGGTTAAAACAACCCATTCTTTGGGTTAAAACAAACCAATCGTTGGGTTAAAACAACCCATTCTTTGGGTTAAAACATGACAAATGAAATATTTATTATGCTTCTTTTTCAATTATTTATTTTTTCATTAATTATTAGCTTTTCTTCAAGTCATGAACCCCTGCTTTTTATTATCCTATTTATCTGAACTTTAATATCTCTATACATTATTTATGTATTTTGCTCTAAAATGGCTTAAAAAATAACTTTCGATCAAAGGAAAGTCATTTCAATCATACTGACATTAATATCAGAAGCATCTCTGGATAAATCAGAGTAGAAGGCACATTAAAATCATGCAATATTCACAATGTTGCTTACACAAACCCAGCGATTGGGTTGTTTTAACCCAACTATTGTTTTAAAATGAACCCAAAATAGGTTGGAAATTAAAAGTCAGACACAAAATTGCTAGAGGCAACAATAATAATCAAAAGGTGAGCATTTATTAATAAGCAGTTTCATAAATGTTTATTGTTTAATTATTATTCATTAAACTTATTAATAAATTGTTAATTTATTAAACATATCAATAAATGTTCATTTCCAACATATTTTGTCTTCATTTTAGCAGATTGGGCAAACATTTAACAACAACCCAATCGCTGGGTTAAAACAACCCATTCTTTTTGCTAAAACAACCCAATTGTTGGGTTAAAACAACCCATTCTTTGGGTTAAAACAAACCAATCGCTGGGTTAAAACAACCCATTCTTTGGGTTAAAACAAACCAATCGCTGGGTTAAAACAACCCATTCTTTGGGTTAAAACAAACCAATCGCTGGGTTAAAACAACCCATTCTTTGGGTTAAAACAAACCAATCGCTGGGTTAAAACAACCCATTCTTTGGGTTAAAACAAACCAATCGCTGGGTTAAAACAATCCATTCTTTGGGTTAAAACAAACCAATCGCTGGGTTAAAACAATCCATTATTTGGGTTAAAACAAACCAATCGCTGGGTTAAAACAACCCATTCTTTGGGTTAAAACAAACCAATCGCTGGGTTAAAATAATCCATTCTTTGGGTTAAAACAAACCAATCGTTGGGTTAAAACAACCCATTCTTTGGGTTAAAACAAACCAATCGCTGGGTTAAAACAATCCATTCTTTGGGTTAAAACAAACCAATCGCTGGGTTAAAACAATCCATTATTTGGGTTAAAACAAACCAATCGCTGGGTTAAAACAACCCATTCTTTGGGTTAAAACAAACCAATCGCTGGGTTAAAATAATCCATTCTTTGGGTTAAAACAAACCAATCGCTGGGTTAAAACAACCCATCCTTTGGGTTAAAAAAAAACAATCGCTGGGTTAAAACAACCCATTCTTTGGGTTAAAACAACCCTGTTTGATGGGTTAAAAAAGCTAATCGCTGGGTTAAAACAACCCATTTGCTGGGTTGTTTTAACCCATCATTTTTTAGTGTGTGGTTCTACATCACCATCATGAATATTCAAAAAGTAGTGTGTGAACTGTTTGTATTATTGTCTATTTTCCTCACTCGATTCTGCTTATATTGTTTGGCCTTCACACTTTCATTTCACGAATATATAGTAATGCTTCTCTATCTGAGCAAGAGACACTTGTATATGGAGTAATCTCTCTCTCTTACACACACAGATTCCCAAGGATGACAAACTGTCCAGAAACAAAAGCTGTCTTCCATTTTTCCGTTCTTCACCCGCCTGCCTAAACGGCCAGACGGACGCACAACACGTTCGGCAGCAGATGAATTCAGTCACATCCTTCATAGACGCATCAACCGTCTACGGCCATTCGGCGGCCCACGAGAAAACCCTCCGAAACCTCTCCGGCTCCGGAGGGCTGCTGGCTGTCAATAGTAAATACACGGATGAGGGCCGGCCGTACTTGCCCTTTGTCTCTGTCCGGCCGTCCGCGTGCCTCCAGGATCCCGGGTCAGAGCGGGTTGAGTGTTTCGCGGCGGGTGACAGCAGGGTAAACGAGATCCTGCCCCTGTCTGTCCTCCACACGCTCTGGGTGAGAGAACACAACCGGCTGGCCAAACACCTGACACGACTCAACCCTCACTGGAGGTCAGAGGTCATCTACCAGGAGACGCGCAAAATCATCGGAGCGCTGCATCAGGTAACAGACACCGCTGCACTGTGGAAAAACTACTTTCACGATCAGTTGGAGACTTTTTGTATTCCTTTTCAAAAGAATACTATAGTTCAATTACAAAAATCCACGCAGGAATAAAAATGATCCTGATGCTCAAGTAGTTCTTCTGATTTCTATTCAGCACATCTAAACACATTCCATTTAAAACACTCAGAACTGACAGCTTTTTTCTCCTGCTCTTAATGCTGATGTTTTTGGTCAGCGGAGACAATGAGACCCAAAACTGCGGACATTTAAAATCTGTAATTGCCCATCAGAGGCCGCGTTTGTCAGGCAGAAGTAATTTATGGAATATATTTAACATAAATTTACACAGGAAGTCAAAGTTTCATTGTGGATCATCATCAGAGAAGTGATTTTTGTTCAAATACTGCAGCGGGAGGCTTTTCCTCTGCAGACAGGAAGTTTTCTTTTTTGAATAAACAGCTGATAAGCGAAGAGAACTTTTCTTGTGCATTTAAATCAAAAATATGTTTTTTATTTTTATCTATGACGGTTCAATGGTATATGGTTAGTATGGAAGCCCGTTCCCGCCACTGTTGAGAAAAAAAAAAATTCCGTAAGTCATAATAATGAGAAACTTTCTCATTATAATGACTTAGTATCTCATAATAATGACTTAGTATCTCATAATAATGACTTAGCATCTTTAACTTAATCAAAAAAAATTTTTTTTTAGAAACTTTTCTCATAATAATGACTTAACATCTCATAATAATGACTTAGTATCTCATAATAATGACTTAGTATCTCATAATAATGACTTAGCATCTTTAACTTAATCAAAAAAAAAATTTTTAGAAACTTTTCTCATAATAATGACTTAACATCTCATAATAATGACTTAGTATCTTAGTATCTCATAATAATGACTTAGTATCTCATAATAATGACTTAGCATCTTTAACTTAATCAAAAAAAATTTTTTTTAGAAACTTTTCTCATAATAATGACTTAACATCTCATAATAATGACTTAGTATCTCATAATAATGACTTAGTATCTTATAATAATGACTTAGTATCTCATAATAATGACTTAGTATCTCATAATAATGACTTAGCATCTTTAACTTAATCAAAAAAAAAATTAGAAACTTTCTCATAATAATGACTTAACATCTCATAATAATGACTTAGTATCTCATAATTATGACTTAGTATCTTTAACTTAATAAAAAAAACCTTTTTTATTTTTTTATTAAGTTAAAGATGCTAAGTCATTATTATGAGATGTTATGTCATTATTATGAGATACTATGTCATTATTATGAGAAAAGTTTCTCATTATTATGAGATACTAAGTCATTATTATGAGATACTAAGTCATTATTATGAGAAAGTTTCTCATTATTATGACTTATGGAATATTTTTTTTTTCTCAACAGTGGCGGGAACGGGCTTCCATAGGTTATAGATATCATGATACATTTTAAAAGTTTGGAATCATTAAGATTATGTTTGATTATTTTTGAGTGTGTTTACATTTCATGGGCATTTTTTTTTAAATTATTAAATCTAATCAATAAATTAAATTAGAATAATATAGGGCTGTTACCAATCAAATGAAATCAGTATCAACAAAATTCATCTTTGCAATACAGAGGAGACACAGAAACATAGATGCTTTAACATAGACTGTTTAATGCAGCTCAGAGGGGACATGAATGCTTTTACCCTGCAGTAACAAATACATAAATGTTTTAAAATATTATAACATATATACATATAATATGTAGTTAAAACCGCCAGTAGTTGGCGAGAAGTCATTGTCTTAAGGAGTGAGTCATTGAATCATTCATTCAACCGATTCTTTCAAACAGCTGATTCATTCAGGAACGAAGCATCTGACTGTCTTAAGGAGTGAGTCATTGAATCATTCATTCAACCGATTCTTTCAAACGGCTGATTCATTCAGGAACAAACCATCATTAAGGAGTGAGTCATTGAATCATTCATTCAACTGATTCTTTCAAACGGCAGAACCATTCAGGAATGAAGCATCTGAATGCCTTAATGAGTGAGTCATTGAATCATTTATTCAATCGATTCATTCAAACAGCTGATTCATTCAGGAACAAAGCATTTGATTGTCTTAAGGAGTAAGTCATTGAATCATTCATTCAACCAATTCATTCAAGCAGCTCATTCATTCATGAACAAAACATTTGACTGTCTTAAGGAGTAAGTCATTGAATCATTCATTCAACCAATTCATTCAAGCAGCTCATTCATTCATGAATGAAACATTTGACTGTCTTAAGGGGTGAGTCATTGAATCATTCATTCAACCAATTAATTCAAACGGCTGATTCATTCAGGAACAATCCATCATTAAGGAGTGAGTCATTGAATCATTCATTCAACTGATTCTTTCAAACGGCAGAACCATTCAGGAATGAAGCATCTGAATGCCTTAATGAGTGAGTCATTGAATCATTTATTCAATCGATTCATTCAAACAGCTGATTCATTCAGGAACAAAGCATTTGATTGTCTTAAGGAGTAAGTCATTGAATCATTCATTCAACCAATTCATTCAAGCAGCTCATTCATTCATGAACAAAACATTTGACTGTCTTAAGGAGTAAGTCATTGAATCATTCATTCAACCAATTCATTCAAGCAGCTCATTCATTCATGAATGAAACATTTGACTGTCTTAAGGGGTGAGTCATTGAATCATTCATTCAACCAATTAATTCAAACGGCTGATTCATTCAGGAACAATCCATCATTAAGGAGTGAGTCATTGAATCATTCATTCAACTGATTCTTTCAAACGGCAGAACCATTCAGGAATGAAGCATCTGAATGCCTTAATGAGTGAGTCATTGAATCATTTATTCAATCGATTCATTCAAACAGCTGATTCATTCAGGAACAAAGCATTTGACTGTCTTAAGGAGTAAGTCATTGAATCATTCATTCAACCAATTCATTCAAGCAGCTCATTCATTCATGAATGAAACATTTGACTGTCTTAAGGGGTGAGTCATTGAATCATTCATTCAACCGATTCATTCAAACGGCTGATTCATTCAGGAATGAAGCAACCGAATGCCTTAATGTGTGAGTCACTGAATCATTCATTCAACTGATTCATTCAAACAGCTGATTCATTCAGGAACGAAGCATTTGACTGTGTCAAGGAGTAAGTCATTGAATCATTCGTTTAGCCGATTCATTCAAACGGCTGATTCATTCAGGAACAAAGCATTTCTTGAAATTCCTTGTATGTTATGCATACTTGCCAATAAAAGCTGATTTGATTTGACTGTCTTAATGAGTGAGTCATTGAATCATTCATTCAACCAATTCATTCAAACGGCTGATTCATTCAGGAATGAAGCAACCGAATGCCTTAATGTGTGAGTCACTGAATCATTCATTCAACTGATTCATTCAAACGGCTGATTCATTCAGGAACAAAGCATTTCTTGAAATTCCTTGTATGTTATGCATAATTGCCAATAAAAGCTGATTTGATTTGACTGTCTCAATGAGTGAGTCATTGAATCATTCATTCAACTGATTCAGTCAGGAGCAAAGCATCTGACTGCCTTAATGAGTGAGTCATAGAATCATTCATTTCAGCTTTTCGTTTAAAAGGACTGATTCGTTCAGTAACGAAACACTGCTGTGTGTTCCTTACAGACACAAAACAGTGCCGTGTTTGGAAGTAGAGCAAAAACACGCAATCGTGTGTCTAAAAAGCCAACTAAATCACTTACTATTAACTTTTTGTTTACTGAACTGTTCCGTGAAACCAATTTCATATTTGTAATCGTGCTGATATTTGGCACTCTACGTATGATATTGATTCACCACATCAAATAATATAAACATAAAAGACAAAAATTCATACGATAAATACAAACAATATATATCGTACACCAATGGTGAAAAAATGATTTTATGCAGTGTAACGACTGCAACACATTGTATCACTTTTTACAGTGTAAAATGAACTTCAGCAGATTGTGTGCTGAAAATGTTGTATATTCCGTAATAAAAGTGAATCCTCATTGTTCAGTTCACAGTGATCAGGATCTGAGGGTGTTTATGTAACCGTACGGTGACAGCGGTTAATCGCTCAACAGTGTTGCTCACAGTCACATATGGTATTTTTCTCTCGTCTTAAAGTGTCCAATTAAAGACTCCACAGTTTCAGAAACATTTCGAGCTTTAGGGGCTGAAAACTCCTTTATATTAGTGCAGCTTTGTAGCGCAGTGTGTTTGCCTGACAGCTGCTTCAATCCACAGATCGGTGTAGGAGGAACGGCTCGTGCTTTTAACCCGTGTCTTATGATTCAGAGCGCTGTTGTTTTAGTGTCATTAATATTGAATATTTTATGTTTGTTTTATTTTACCTATATATTTTCTGCTTTTATTTAAATTTTCAGTAATTTTTGTTGTTGTTGTCATTTTTATGTCTTTTAGTATGTCCGTGTAGTTTTTATTAATTTGTAATTAATTTCAATTTTAGATTTAGTTATTTAAGTACATCAAGTTAATCTGTATAAAATAAGTATTTTTTATATTTTATTTTACTTCGGTTACAGTTTATTTAATTTAATGTAACTGAAATTATTTATGGTATTATTTTATTTGTAAAGTTTGAACAACTTTGTGGTGTTTTTGTCATTTTTATTAGTTTTAATGTCTAACATAAAACAAAAAAAAACGTTTTAATATTACTATTATTAATTAGTCATAATAATAATGTTTTGTTTTTTTAGACATATTTAAAAAAACAAAAAACTAATTAATAATAATAATTACTTTTTGTTTGCATATTTTAAAAATAAATACTATTATTATTTTTATAGTTTTTTTAAACACGTCTAACAAAAAATAAAACTCTATTTTTATCATTATCGATATTAATAATATTATTAATTAGTTTTTGTTTTTTAAACATCTAACAAAAAACAGACTAATTATCATTTATTTATTTTTTTTTAAATGTCTGCATAATTTTTATAATTTTTTAATTAATTTCCATTTTAGTTTTGGTTATATTAGCACACCAATTTAAATCAAATCTGTATAAAACAACAGAAAAAATGAATCCATATAAAATAAAGCAATATAAAATCTATAAGGGGGGTTAATATCTTTGAAAATGATATCATTTATTTACTACGGCACTAAAAACAAACAAACAAAAATAACACCATGATGGATAATTCATGTAATAAATAAAGTTCATTTTAAGATTTATCTCCATGTCATTATAGTGTTGATTAGAAGAGGCTGCACACACGTTTGGCCATGCATTTTATCTATTAATAAAAGTTATGGCGCATCTGAATGCAGTTAAATGATGAACCTGATGAATGTGGCGGCGCCGCTCTATTTCTGAGTTTCGCCACACTGGGCCGGGAAGAAATTCAGGGATTAAAGGCCTTGAGCCGTGGATGTAAAACCCTCCTCCTCTCCGAGCGGTCCTCGCCGAATCAAAGAGACATTTGATCGCTCTCACAAGCATCTCTGAGGTTGAATGCTGCCCGGGTCCCATAAATTAAAGTGGCAGAGAAAGTGACTGTAAAGTAGTACAGAATCCACGGAAATGGCACACATCAAACGGAGCGCAGTGTTTTAACAAAGTCCCGCAGGGGCCGGCTTCACACAACCAGTAAAAACAGTTTCCAGTCAGCGGCGGCGAAGCTGCCGTATTACGCTTTTATGGACAGCGGGTTTTGATTTATACGTCCGCTCTGTGGAGGCCCGGCCGTCAGTCAGACATGCTTTCGAAACATCTCTGCGCGGGGCGCCGCGCTTCTCGAGGTGAAATGCTGGACTATTTTCATAAACAGCGATAAGACTGGATGAATTTCTGAGGCGAATCACAGGGAGAAAGAGCCGTGCAATCTCATCTTATCTCCAGGCGCAGGATGTCCCAAACGGCCGAGTATGTGTACAATACCCCCATCGACGAGTCCCATTCGCATCAGTGAGCAAATGAACCGTGCGCTTCTCAAATTTGCATCTATAGATTTCAGAACCATTTAGCAGATCTCTGGATTTTGCACATGGAAGTGTTGTAGTTTTTCATTTTACGCTGTCCTGGAAAAGATGCTAATTTTCAACCCACCTAGACTGCATCTTTTTAAGTTGGGTCCTAACCCTAACCCTAACCCTAACCTAACCCTAACCCTAACCCTAACCCTAACCTAACCCTAACCTAACCTAACCCTAACCTAACCCTAACCCTAACCTAACCCTAACCCTAACCCTAACCCTATAACCCTAACCTAACCCTAACCCTAACCCTAACCTAACCCTAACCCTAACCCTAACCTAACCCTAGCCCTAACCCTAACCCTAACCTAACCCTAACCCTAACCCTAACCTACCCTAACCCTAACCCTAACCCTAACCCTAACCTAACCTAACCTAACCTAACCCTAACCCTAACCCTATAACCCTAACCCTAACCTAACCCTAACCCTAACCCTAACCTAACCCTAACCCTAACCTAACCTAACCCTAACCCTAACCCTAACCTAACCCTAACCCTAACCTAACCCTAACCCTAACCCTATAACCCTAACCTAACCCTAACCCTAACTGTAACCCTAACCCTAACCCTATAACCCTAACCTAACCCTAACCCTAACCCTAACCTAACCCTAACCCTAACCCTAACCTAACCCTAACCCTAACCCTAACCCTAACCTAACCCTAACCCTAACCCTAACCCTCATCTTTGATCGCCAAAAATGACATATTTAAATGTTTTTTCCGTCCAAAAAATAGCTTGAATGTAACTCGACACCCTTGCCTCATTAAGTATGCACGGATGAATGAATATGCAAATTAGCCCCGCCTCCGCTCGCTCCAGCCAGCTCAGAGATCCACTGGGTCAACTAACATGACACATGACAACGCTAAACAATACGATTAGCCTTTTGCTTGACCGTGTTATCAAACAGCTAATAATGTGTACGCTCACTTATTCACTGATCCCTAGATAGTGTATGGCATTTGAGTGCACTATATAGTGAACGAAATGAAGAGTGAATTCGGACGTA
>CM076069.1:30230730-30325730 GCA_038088235.1 Zacco platypus
TCGTGCGCCAAAAAAACAAAAAATCGACTTTTCAACAATATCTAAAACACTGATTCATGAAGATTTACGAATCTTTTGTTTCGAATCAGTGGTTCGCATATCAAACTGCCAAAATCACGTGATTTCAGATCATCAGTGATTCGAAATTTCAATAGTTCACGTGATTTTGATACGCGAACCGAACCACTGATTCGAAACAAAAGATTCGTAAATCTTCATGAATCAGTGTTTTGAAATCGTCCATCACTCGATATTGTTGAAAAGTCGTTATTTTGCTTTTTAATATTTAATATTAAGGTTGAACCGCTGTAGTCACATGACCTGTTTTAAATATGTTTTAGTATCTTTCTGTTCTGTCAATAGAGACTCACTGAACCATCGGATTTCATCAAAAACATCTTCATTTGTGTTCTGAAGATGAACGAAGATCTTACGGGTGTAGAACCACATGAGAGAGAGGAATGACAATTTTCATTTTTGGGTGAACTTACCCTTTAAGCTTACTGATATTTTAAATATTATTGTGGTATTCAGTAGATAATAGAAGGATCTTAGTAAACATCTAATAATTAAATGCTTTATAAATGTGTTTTTGGTGGAGGGACAGCAATTTTGCACCAATTCTACAGAATGACCCGTATAGGGATTAGAGAATCAATGTAGTGATTTCAGAAACAGCAGCAATGAGAGTCGAAACCCAGACTCTAGGGCGTTTCAGACTTTATATTTCGATATTCTTACTACTTTATTCTGATGCTCCCCAACAGACATTCAATTGACCCGTCGCTGGGAGTTTGATTGACAGGCGATCTGACCAATCATAACCCCGAATCCACCATTTTGTCTTTTAACGTTGCTGAACTTGAACTTGATAAATTGTGTGTACTCACGTCTTTCTGCACTTGAAACAACATTCCTTCTGATGTTCATTCATGTTTATTTGATGCTATAAATGAACTAGTATGAAGAGATGATCGGTTCACGAGGAGCTACAGCGATCTGTCACCACACATTAAACACACACTAGACGCTATTTATTGATTAAACTACTTAAAAAAATCACAATATTTTAAATATGAAACTGTTTCATACGTTGGGATGTATTTTTCACTGCGTGAGAACATGATGTGTGGCGTGAGAGCGCACATAGCAACAGTAACTAAAGGGGGCAGGGCAGTCAATTTTGTGTGCAGTCAATTGACTATAAGTAACTTTACAACTACATGTCAACTTAATCTACTAACCCGAACCCTAAACTAACAGTCTACTAATGCTCTGATGAGAGTTAGTTTACATGTAGTCACTTATGGTTAGTAGGATGATGAAAGTGGACCATCGAAATAAACACATGATTCGTAAACCCGAAGTTGACTGGCTGTTCTCTTACAGGTTACAACGACTGGAGGGTTTTTTGTGGATTTGACAGAGTCGACACCAGATCAGATCTCGCCGAGGTGATTGGCAATGATGTTTTGGTAGAGAAAGTAATGGATTTGTATGGACATCCAAACAACATTGATGTGTGGCTGGGAGGAGTGCTGGAGCGGCCGCTGTCTGGAGCCAGGACCGGACCGCTCTTCGCATGCTTGATCGGAAAACAGATGAAGACGCTGAGGGAAGGTGACAGGTGAGCTTTGAACAGTGACAGCAGAATCACTGCTCAACTACAGCTAACCACAGTACAGTCACTACTCAAGCTTTATTTCCATAGCAATTGTTTCAAAGCTATGGAAGCCCGTTCCCACCACTGTTGAGAAAAAAATATATTCCGTAAGTCATAATAATGAGAAACTGTCTCATAATAATGACTTAGTATCTCAAAATAATGACTTAACATCTCATAATAATGACTTAGTATCTCAAAACAATGAGAAACTTTCTCATAATAATGACTTAGTATCTCATAATAATGACTTAGTATCTCAAAATAATGACTTAACATCTCATAATAATGACTTAGTATCTCAAAATAGTGAGAAACTTTCTCATAATAATGACTTAGTATCTCATAATAATGACTTAACATCTCATAATAATGACTTAGTATCTCAAAATAATGACTTAACATCTCATAATAATGACTTAGTATCTCAAAATAGTGAGAAACTTTCTCATAATAATGACTTAACATCTCATAATAATGACTTAGTATCTCAAAATAATGACTTAACATCTCATAATAATGACTTAGTATCTCAAAATAGTGAGAAACTTTCTCATAATAATGACTTAGTATCTCATAATGACTTAACATCTCATAATAATGACTTAGTATCTCAAAATAATGACTTAACATCTCATAATAATGACTTAGTATCTCAAAATAGTGAGAAACTTTCTCATAATAATGACTTAACATCTCATAATAATGACTTAGTATCTCAAAATAATGACTTAACATCTCATAATAATGACTTAGTATCTCAAAATAGTGAGAAACTTTCTCATAATAATGACTTAACATCTCATAATAATGACTTAGTATCTCAAAATAATGACTTGGTATCTCAAAATAGTGAGAAACTTTCTCATAATAATGACTTAGTATCTCAAAATAATGACTTAACATCTCATAATAATGACTTAGTATCTCAAAATAGTGAGAAACTTTCTCATAATAATGACTTAGTATCTCATAATAATGACTTAACATCTCATAATAATGACTTAGTATCTCAAAATAGTGAGAAACTTTCTCATAATAATGACTTAGTATCTCATAATAATGACTTAACATCTCATAATAATGACTTAGTATCTCAAAATAATGACTTAACATCTCATAATAATGACTTAGTATCTCAAAATAGTGAGAAACTTTCTCATAATAATGACTTAGTATCTCATAATAATGACTTAACATCTCAAAATAATGACTTGGTATCTCAAAATAGTGAGAAACTTTCTCATAATAATGACTTAGTATCTCATAATAATGACTTAACATCTCATAATAATGACTTAGTATCTCAAAATAATGACTTTACATCTCATAATAATGACTTAGTATCTCAAAACAATGAGAAACTTTCTTATAATAATGACTTAATATCTCAAAATAATGACTTAGTATCTCAAAATAGTGAGAAACTTTCTCATAATAATGACTTAGTATCTCAAAATAAACTAAGTCATTATTATGAGATGTTAAGTAATTATTTTGAGATACTAAGTCATTATTATGAGAAAATTTCTCATTATTATGAAATACTAAGTCATTATTATGAAATGTTAAGTCATTATTTTGAGATACTAAGTCATTATTATGAGATGTTAAGTCATTATTATGAGATATTATGAGGTGTTTGTTAAAGCGTTAGAAGCCATGAACCAAACCAACCAGCAACAAGGAGAATCATAACATTACAAACTTTGATAGAGAATATATTTTGAGTTTATTGCAAAATATGCATATATATTCAAATATTTAAGTATTTTGAGAGCATAGATTTGACCGGATTACATCATTCACAGTGCTTCATGGGAGTGGGCGGAGCTTTTTGCTTGTTTCGACTTTCTGATTGGTGGAATTTTCTGTACAGCATCATGGGTAATGTAGTTTTTATCGCGAACTAATTTAAAATAATGCAGGCTAACAGCTTCAAATAAAGCAAATAAAGGTCTGTGTTTAAAGGTTTATAATCTTGACTGTAGCTCAATTCAGTTCAGTGTTGATTCAGTTTAGTTCAATAGCTGTAAAGTGCACCATAGTGCAGTTATTCAATAAATAGTACAAATATTTTAAAACAATTGAAATGTTTGAAACAAGATTTGCTTTTCTCGGGTGTCATTGTCATGTCATTCCAACCGCTGAAGCGCAAGAGATGCGTTTGTCAAATGATTCCTTTAACTTGTCTGAGTTCATGTCAAAATGAGAAGAATAACACATCGCATCAATCAAAATGTTGATATTTTTGGTGTGGTTCAGATTCTGGTGGGAACATCGCGGTGTCTTTTCCCCAAAACAAAGGCAGGAACTACAGAGGCACTCTCTGTCTCGTGTCGTCTGTGACAACAGTGGCGTGACGGAGGTTCCTCTTGATCCGTTCAGAGTCGAAACTTACCCGGAGGACTTCCTCTTCTGTGGGAACATCCCGTCATTGGATCTGGAGGAATGGAAAGAGAAACCTGATGACGGTACGAAAGTGACAGCTTTTTTTAGATTGAGATATTAGGTTAAAATTTACATATACACTACTGTGTTTTTTTCATATTATTATATAATTTTAATATATATTATATTATATAAGTATATTATATTGTATAAATATATTAATGTTATAATTTATCTTATTTTTTATAAAACAATTCTATTTTTATTCCAGTGATCAAAGCTGAATTTTCAGCATCATGTTCAGTGTCACATGATCCTTCAGAAATCAATTAAATTATAATATAATTATAAAATAAATATTATTTTATTAAATCAATTTAATCATAATCAATTTAATTATAAAATAAATATAAAATTATAAAATAATATAATTTTAATATATACTATATAAAATTCATAATATATTTTATCTTATATAATTATAGATTTTTATATTACTTTATAAAACAATTCTATTTTTATTCCAGTGATCAAAGCTGAATTTTCAGCATCATGTTCAGTGTCACATGATCCTTCAGAAATCAATTAAATTATAATATAATTATAAAATAAATATTATTTTATTAAATCAATTTAATCAATCAATTTAATTATAAAATAAATATAAAATAATATAATTTTAATATATACTATATAAAATTCATAATATATTTTATCTTATATAATTATATATTTTTATATTATTTTATAAAACAATTATATTTTTATTCCAGTGATCAAAGCTGAATTTTCAGCATCATGTTCAGTGTCACATGATCCTTCAGAAATCAATTAAATTATAATATAATTATAAAATAAATATTATTTTATTTAATCAATTTAATCATAATCAATTTAATTATAAAATTATTAAATCATATAATTTTAATATATATTATATAAAATTCATAATATATTTTATCTTATATAATTATATATTTTTATATTATTTTATAAAACAATTATATTTTTATTCCAGTGATCAAAGCTGAATTTTCAGCATCATGTTCAGTGTCACATGATCCTTCAGAAATCAATTAAATTATAATATAATTATCAAAATAAATATAAAATTATAAAATAATATAATTTTAATATATATTATATAAAATTCATAATATATTTTATCTTATATAATTATATATTTTTATATTATTTTATAAAACAATTATATTTTTATTCCTGTGATCAAAGCTGAATTTTAGTTTTGATCAGCGTCACATGATTCTTCACAAATCAATTTAATGTAGTCAAATCTTAAATCTTACTGACCTCAAACTTTTCAACAGTGGTGTGTTTTACGTCGTTTTTCACCATCTTTTCTTTATAGTCTTAGGTGTAACAAATTATTCTATGTGGCCTCTCATTAATTTAACTCATAAATGCTGCATGCATAATAATCATATAATAATTAGAAATAGCTTTGCATTTCAAAATAACTTTAAATGAAGTGAAGCGCGTCACTCCGCAGGACACTGCTTTAAATTTCATGTCAGCCTCCTTTATGTGTCCATGTGCAAACGCAGCTAAACACTGCTGTGGAAATTCATGAATACCAAAGAGGCTCTAATTGAAGGAATTACACAGTCTCAATGAGGAATAAAAGGCATGCAGATTCACTCAGTATAATGAATGAGTTAAATCGCTCGTGTTCAAACTGCGGTCCCAGGTGAGACACCGAGCTTTGATTTTATCCCCAGAGTGGCAAATTGATGGTGTTAAATAATCTGTTTCTATGGCAATAGTGTTTTCGTCACCCAAACTTCTCAAACACGAATCGCTGTTTGAATCTTAATGAGAAATTTGCTGCTTTTTCTAAGTGTGAACGCTCTGCGGTATCTGTCTGTTCTGACAACTTTACTTACAATACACTGTAGTTCAGAAGTTTGGGATTTTTTATAAAGTAAATTAAAACTTTTACTCAGCAAGGATGCTTTTATCAAAATGACTGTAGAGATACTTAAAAAGATTTTATTTCAGATAAACGATCTTGTGACACTGCTTTGATCACAGGAATAAATAACATTGTATAATATATTCACATAGTAGACAGCTATTTTAAATTGTAATAATATTTCACAATATTAGTTTGAACTTGTGATTAAATAAATGCAGCCTTGGAGAACAGACGAGACTTCTTTCAAAAACTTTGATGTGTTTTCAGGAAATCTTTCAATGTGACCGATATCACTTTTTCAGCGACTAACGAAGTTCTTCCTCAGTATTTTTGTCTTGTTTTCCAGTACAAATATTGAGAAAATTCAGAATTATGAGATATAAACTCGAGATATTGAGAAAAGTCAGAATTATGAGATATAAACTCACAATATTGAGAAAAGTCAGAATTATGAGATATAAACTCGAGATATTGAGAAAAGTCAGAATTATGAGATATAAACTCGCGATATTAAGAAAAGTCAGAATTATGAGATATAAACTCGAGATATTGAGAAAAGTCAGAATTATGAGATATAAACTCACAATATTGAGAAAAGTCAAAATTATGAGATATAAACTCGCGATATTGAGAAAAGTCAGAATTATGAGATATAAACTCACAATATTGAGAAAATTCAGAATTTTGAGATATAAACTCACAATATTGAGAAAATTCAGAATTATGAGATATAAACTCACAATATTGAGAAAAGTCAGAATTATGAGATATAAACTCGCAATATTGAGAATAGTCAGAATTATGAGATATAAACTCACAATATTGAGAAAAGTCAGAATTTTGAGATATAAACTCACAATATTGAGAAAAGTCAGAATTATGAGATATAAACTCGCAATATTGAGAATAGTCAGAATTATGAGATATAAACTCACAATATTGAGAAAAGTCAGAATTATGAGATATAAACTCGCAATATTGAGAAAAGTCAGAATTATGAGATATAAACTCACAATATTGAGAAAAGTCAGAATTTTGAGATATAAACTCACAATATTGAGAAAATTCAGAATTATGAGATATAAACTCACAATATTGAGAAAAGTCAGAATTATGAGATATAAACTCGCAATATTGAGAATAGTCAGAATTATGAGATATAAACTCACAATATTGAGAAAAGTCAGAATTTTGAGATATAAACTCACAATATTGAGAAAAGTCAAAATTATGAGATATAAACTCACAATATTGAGAAAAGTCAGAATTATGAGATATAAACTCACAATATTGAGAAAATTCAGAATTTTGAGATATAAACTCACAATATTGAGAAAATTCAGAATTATGAGATATAAACTCACAATATTGAGAAAAGTCAGAATTATGAGATATAAACTCGCGATATTGAGAAAAGTCAGAATTATGAGATATAAACTCACAATATTGAGAAAATTCAGAATTTTGAGATATAAACTCACAATATTGAGAAAATTCAGAATTATGAGATATAAACTCACAATATTGAGAAAAGTCAGAATTATGAGATATAAACTCGCAATATTGAGAATAGTCAGAATTATGAGATATAAACTCACAATATTGAGAAAAGTCAGAATTTTGAGATATAAACTCACAATATTGAGAAAAGTCAGAATTATGAGATATAAACTCGCAATATTGAGAATAGTCAGAATTATGAGATATAAACTCACAATATTGAGAAAAGTCAGAATTATGAGATATAAACTCGCAATATTGAGAAAAGTCAGAATTATGAGATATAAACTCACAATATTGAGAAAATTCAGAATTATGAGATATAAACTCACAATATTGAGAAAAGTCAGAATTATGAGATATAAACTCGCAATATTGAGAATAGTCAGAATTATGAGATATAAACTCACAATATTGAGAAAAGTCAGAATTTTGAGTTATAAACTCACAATATTGAGAAAAGTCAGAATTATGAGATATAAACTCGCAATATTGAGAAAAGTCAGAATTATGAGATATAAACTGACAATATTGAGAAAAGTCAGAATTGTAAGCAAAGAAGTTGATATAAATTCATAATTGCAAGAAAAAAGTCAGTATTGAAAGTTTATAATGCAATTCCGAGAAAAAATAAGTCCGAATTTTGAGTAAAAGTCACAATTATCTTTTTTTTTTTTTTTTTTACAATTACAAAGGGACTCAAACAACTTTCACAAAGTCGTGGATCATCCAGTGATGAAGGACAGTAAAGATTCAAGGATGTGTCAATTTTTTATAGATTTCATCTTATGGAGTTTATGTAAACATCTGTTATGTGAAATAGCTCATTCAGGACAGTACTAAATAAAAATAACATGCAATTTTAATGATCCCCCTTATTTTGTTAAAATTATTAAAATGTTGCATATTCTACAAGGTTATGAAACTTCTGAACAGAAACGTTTCAGCTTTTACAGAGAATCACCAACTGCTGTTTGCATGAATTGTCCGTCGCAGTTTACATTAATTTTTAAATGACATTAAAACTCAAAGTAATCACTTTGGTAATCTAAAACACTTTTCAGATGTAACTATAATCTGATTACCACCCATTTAAAATGAAACACAGTTACTCAAATTTTGTATTTTAAATATGTAACTAAGTTACTTGTATTTCGTTTGGCTCATTGTTTAATGTATGTGTGTATACACACACACACACACACACACACACATTAAACAATATGAGCCCAATCGAGAGATCACAGAACAGGACTCTTTTCTCTTCAGACTGTAAAACACCTGAACATCTCAGTAACTGCTCATTTCTTCTCTTGCAACCAGCAGCAGTTTGACGGATGTTTGTTCCCGTTCAGTGATTCTGGTTTGCTCACACAGACATTATCGGGCCACAGGTTGTTGGACTGTAGCCGCTCATGCAGGGTATTAACAATCATTTTCAATGTGTTCGCCGCTCCTCCGAGTCTGTAATTCTCACGGCGCCGACGCTTGTAATCTCGACCCTGGAATCCAGCCCAATGATAAATATTGATCCATTATGAGCCCGCGATGCTGCCAGAACAATTAGCGTTAGCAGTCGCACCTGTTGCGCGCAATAGAAATGAATCTTTCTAATGAATACGAGGCAAGTCCCGCGGTAGACCCGGCGCAGACCGAGAGAAGCCGTTGAAATTCAGCGTCATGCCAGATGGAGAAACACGGGCAGGTTTGCATTAGCTTGGCCTCCTGACATCACGGGTCCCGACCCGTTCCGAACCCATCTACGGTGTTTATTCAGTCCGAAGCTCAAGCTGCCTATGAAATAGACTGCTGTCAGCTCAGATAATGTCCTCTGGAGGAGATCGAGTGCGTAAATGGATGTCACACCAATGCCTGGTCCTCAGGGCATCAGTGGCACAAAAACAGCTTTAATAATAGGACACATTCATAGAAAAGAAAGGTTTGTTGGGGTTCTGTTGGAAACCATATTCTTGACTCAGTTTTAAAGAACCGAGAGGATTCTATAATGTCATAAATACTTTTCAGCGTTTAATTTCATATACATTACAAATTAAATCAAACCAAATCCATAAAATTGACCTGAAAGGTTCTACATGTGAAGAGCCTGAAGGTTCTATTTAGAACCTTTTTTTCTAAGTCGTAACTGATTACATGTGATCAGATTCCAAAAATGAAATACTTGTAATTAGATTACATTTTAAACGCTCGTAATCAGATTACAAATGCTTTTTCATTGATGACATGATTGCATATTGGCTACACAGTAAGTTATTGATTTTCCCGTTGTGTTTTTTCTCTTTACATTTCTTTTTACATGCAGGTTAACAGATAAAATGCATCTTTTAGTTTGTTTATTGTTTCTATTTTAAAAGAATTGTAAATTTTTGTGATTTAAACTCACAATATTGAGAAAAGTCAAAAATATGAGATATAAAATCGCAATATTGAGAAAAGTCAGAATTATGAGATATAAACTCACAATATTGAGAAAAGTCAGAATTATGAGATATAAACTCACAATATTGAGAAAAGTCAGAATTATGAGATATAAACTCACAATATTGAGAAAAGTCAGAATTATGAGATATAAACTGAAAATATTGAGAAAAGTCAGAATTATGAGATATAAACTCACAATATTGAGAAAAGTCAGAATTATGAGATATAAACTGAAAATATTGAGAAAAGTCAGAATTATGAGATATAAACTGACAATATTGAGAAAAGTCAGAATTATGAGATATAAACTCGCAATATTGAGAAAAGTCAGAATTATGAGATATAAACTCGCAAAATTGAGAAAAGTCAGAATTATGAGATATAAACTGACAATATTGAGAAAAGTCAGAATTATGAGATATAAACTCGCAATATTGAGAAAAGTCAGAATTATGAGATATAAACTCACAATATTGAGAAAAGTCAGAATTATGAGATATAAACTCACAATATTGAGAAAAGTCAGAATTATGAGATATAAACTCACAATATTGAGAAAAGTCAGAATTATGAGATATAAACTGAAAATATTGAGAAAAGTCAGAATTATGAGATATAAACTCACAATATTGAGAAAAGTCAGAATTATGAGATATAAACTGAAAATATTGAGAAAAGTCAGAATTATGAGATATAAACTCGCAATATTGAGAAAAGTCAGAATTATGAGATATAAACTCGCAAAATTGAGAAAAGTCAGAATTATGAGATATAAACTCACAATATTGAGAAAAGTCAGAATTATGAGATATAAACTCGCAAAATTGAGAAAAGTCAGAATTATGAGATATAAACTCACAATATTGAGAAAAGTCAGAATTATGAGATATAAACTGAAAATATTGAGAAAAGTCAGAATTATGAGATATAAACTCACAATATTGAGAAAAGTCAGAATTATGAGATATAAACTGAAAATATTGAGAAAAGTCAGAATTATGAGATATAAACTCGCAATATTGAGAAAAGTCAGAATTATGAGATATAAACTCGCAATATTGAGAAAAGTCAGAATTATGAGATATAAACTCGCAAAATTGAGAAAAGTCAGAATTATGAGATATAAACTCACAATATTGAGAAAAGTCAGAATTATGAGATATAAACTCGCAATATTGAGAAAAGTCAGAATTATGAGATATAAACTCGCAATATTGAGAAAAGTCAGAATTATGAGATATAAACTCACATACTAAATTCACAATTACAAGAAACAAAGTCAGTATTGCAAGTTTATATCTCCCAATTCTGACTTTATAACTTGCAATTGTGAGTTTAAATCTCGCAATTCTGAGAAAAAGAAGTCAGAATTGTGAAATGCAAACTCACAATTGTGAGGGAAAAAAACAAATAGTGAGAAAAAGTTGCAGTGACGAGTGAATAATAAAATGACTCACAAAACATGAAAACAGTCGTGGATCATCAGGTCATGACAGGACAGTTCAGTTGACAGTTGGACAGTTTTTTAATAAATTCAGTCATTTTGTCTTGTTCAGGACAGAACTAAATAAAAATAACAACATTTTTATGATCCTCTTAAAAGTATTAAAATGTTGGTGAAACTGAACTCCTCTTTTTCAGACGGTCAGAGTCAGAGAATCACCAATCGCTGTTTAAATGACATTAAAACTCAAAGTAATCACTTTGGTAATCTAAAACACTTTTCAGATGTAACTGTAATCTGATTACCACCCATTTAAAATGTAAATTTAGTATTTTAAACACGTAACTAAGTTACTTGTATTTCGTTACTCCCCAACCCTGAATATAATATACTAATGCATGTGATAACCTGCAGTATTTCTTCTTAAATAGTTGATTTTTTCTCCGCAGACTCTGACTGCGAGACGAGCAGCGGTTTCTCCGAGATGCCGTCGGCGGCACCAGGACCGTGACGTACCGCACAATGACACGCCGTCAAGACAAAAAAAGACCCGCGTGCCCATAACTACAGGACGCCCATACAGGTCTGATGAATCAGGACTCTCATTATGTTAGAATATAATACACTGATCTGCATGGAGCGCATACAGATCCTAATTAGTGATGGATTAATATTCTTTACACAGACCTGCCTCGACGGCACAAAAGCGCTGATCAGCATATCATTTCAAAGCAATTATGAATACGAGCTCAACTCTGAACCCAAAACCATGTAGCTCCATGTAAAGCGCATTTAATGATGCATTCGCTGTATGTTGACTAATGTACGTTCGCTGTCAAACCAGGTTTCAAAACTAAAATATAAATGCAATAAATGTCCCAGTTTTTTTATTGCTTTTAGATCTGAATAATACATGCACATTTTTTATTGCATATCCTATATTGTAAGCAAATAAGTACATTTGAGCTTTTACAGCTCACAAATTAAGTAGACTACTGAGTTAGTACACACTAAGTAGTAGTTTAAAGCACACCATATGAATACTAGATGAGCCGAGTGTTCAAACTGAAAGTCTTTCTTTGCAATTCAAACAGATGTAGGCTACATTTACATTTAAAACCTGAAATTAAACTCTTTGGTGAGGACGGACTCCTCCGGTTTTGACACAAATAGGCATCACATTTGCATTCAGCCATATCTTGTCCTGGTTTTGTTTTAGATAATGGAATACAAAAGCAATCAGTTCTGGAAAACGAGACGGCCGGAATTAAATAAAAATGGAGCCTTTTAGGCAATCCGCTGCAATTTCTGATGTGTTGACCAATTACGCCGCTCTCCTGTTCACCGTAATTCAAAGCAGCGTTTGTAGCGTGGAGCTCTTAGAGCAATCTCAGCGTTTCCACACGCTTAATTAGAGCAGATCTGTTATTCAGGATGAATGTGTCTGAACTGTTTGTGTATGTGGATCGCTGATAACACACATTAAAAAAACACACAGCAATCTGCTAATGCCGGAGACTGTATGCGTCACTCCGCATTACTGTACGACAAGAATCCTCCTACCTGATCTAAGCGGTCAAATTTATGAGTATTTATTCATTACCTATAAAGTTCATAAACACAAGCATGAATTTACATAATTGTTCTGACATGTCAGTTCATTATGATATATTACCAAGGTTACTTTAAAAATGTATTTCACTACAGATTACAAAATACATGCTTTAAAAAGTCATTTGTAACGTATTTTTGTTACATTACTCAAGTTTAGTAACTTAATCTTTAGAATACTTTGGAATATTAATAATTATGTAACACTCACAGGTTTTTATCTCACAAATCTGACTTTTTTCTCAGGATTGCATGATATAAAGTTGCAATTCTTATCAAAATTATGAGATATAAACTTGCAATAATGAGAAAAGTCATAATTATGAGATATAAACTTGTAATAATGAGAAAAGTCATAATTATGAGATATATAAGAAAAGTCATAATTATGAGATATAAACTTGTAATAATGAGAAAAGTCAGAATTATGAGATATATAAGAAAAGTCATAATTATGAGATATAAACTTGTAATAATGAGAAAAGTCATAATTATGAGATATAAACTTGTAATAATGAGAAAAGTCATAATTATGAGATATATAAGAAAAGTCATAATTATGAGATATATAAGAAAAGTCATAATTATGAGATATAAACTTGTAATAATGAGAAAAGTCATAATTATGAGATATAAACTTGTAATAATGAGAAAAGTCATAATTATGAGATATATAAGAAAAGTCATAATTATGAGATATATAAGAAAAGTCATAATTATGAGATATAAACTTGTAATAATGAGAAAAGTCATAATTATGAGATATATAAGAAAAGTCATAATTATGAGATATAAACTTGTAATAATGAGAAAAGTCAGAATTATGAGATATATAAGAAAAGTCAGAATTATGAGATATATAAGAAAAGTCATAATTATGAGATATAAACTTGTAATTATGAGATATATAAGAAAAGTCAGAATTATGAGATATAAACTTGTAATAATGAGAAAAGTCAGAATTATGAGATATATAAGAAAAGTCAGAATTGCAAGCAAAGAATTTGAGACATAAACTCACAATTTGCAAGAAAAAAAAGTCAGTATTTTTATCATGTAATTCTGACTTTAGAACTTGCAATTAGGAATTTATATCTCCCAATTCTGATTTTATAAAACGCAGTTGTGAGTTTAAATCTTGGATTTTTGAAAAACAAAAAGTCAGAATTGTGAGATTCAAACGTGCAATTGCCAGGAAAAAAGTCGAATTGTGAGATAAAAAGCTGCAATTACCGTTTTTACAATTACAAGGGACTCAAACAACTGTCGCAAAACATGAAAACAGTCGTGGATCATCCAGTAAGGTTTACATTGCTGTTTAAATGACATTAAAACTCAAAGTAATCACTTTGGTAATCTAAAACACTTTTCAGATGTAACTGTAATCTGATTACCACCCATTTAAAATGTAACTGTCATGAAACACAGTTACTCAAATTTTGTATTTTAAATACGTAACTAAGTTACTTGTATTTTGTTACTCCCCAAACCCTGTATATTACCAGCAATATTCATCATATATTTGTTTTTACGACGCTCTGAATGGGATATTTAATGTAAAATAATAAAAAGATTGGATAGTGAAAAGTAACAGGTAGAATTTATAAGAAATTGAACAAGTTACATTGTGATTTAATGTTTAACGTGCACTGATGAATCTTTCACATCAACACTAGGGTTGCACAATTCTGGGAATTTTCAAGGCTGGAAACTTTCCAATGGGAATTAATGGGAATATATGAGAATAAACTGGGAATTTGCTAAATTGTAGCCTATAACGGGGAACTTAAATGTTGTTGGAAAAAATCTTGCAGCATAATCTTGGTTAAAACAACCAGATTTAATGCAATTTGAATAAAGCACGAGTCTGACGGGGAAGAGAAGAATTTATTGAATAAAGACGTTATTTTTGTGTTGTTTTTGCGCACAAAAAGGTTGAACATGCAGTCACATGGGCTATTTTAACAATGTCTTTAGTACTTTCCTGCACCTCGAATGACAGTAATTATGTTGTTTTTTGGGAGGATTTCATCAAATATATCTTAATTTGTGTTCCAAAGATGAACAAAGGTCTTGCAGGTTTGGAACGACACAAGGGTGAGTAATAAATGACAGAAATTTCCTTTTTGGGTGAACTAACCCTTTAAGTTCCCGAGGAAAGTTTCCAGAAATTTGCCAAGATCATCAATTTAAAGAAATTTCCAATTAATTCCCACAAATTCCCCAGATTAAGTTCCCATGGAAAGTTTACAAAAAATTTGCCAAGATCATTAATTAAAAACGCCGATATACTTCAAACAAAATCATATTAAAATTCTGACTTTTTATCATGAAATTTTGACTTTATACCACAAAATTCTAACTTTAAATTACAAAATTCCGACTTTATATCACAAAATTCTGACATTATATCACAGAATTCTGACTTTATATCACAAAATTCTGACTTTAAATCACAAAATTCTGACTTTATATCACAAAATTCTGACTTTAAATCACCAAATTCTGACTTTTTATCATGAAATTCTGACTTTATACCACAAAATTCTAACTTTAAATTACAAAATTCTGACTTTAAATCACAAAATTCTGACATTATATCACAAAATTCTGACTTTATACCACAAAATTCCGACTTTATATCACAAAATTCCGACTTTATATCACAAAATTCTGACTTTATACCACAAAATTCTGACCTTATATCACAAAATTCTGACTTTAAATCACAAAATTCTGACTTTATATCACAAAATTCTGACTTTAAATCACCAAATTCTGACTTTTTATCATGAAATTCTGACTTTATACCACAAAATTCTAACTTTAAATTACAAAATTCCGACTTTATATCACAAAATTCTGACTTTAAATCACAAAATTCTGACTTTAAATCACAAAATTCTGACTTTAAATCACAAAATTCTGACTTTATACCACAAAATTCTGACTTTAAATCACAAAATTCTGACTTTATACCACAAAATTCTGACTTTATATCACAAAATTCTGACTTTAAATCACAAAATTCTGACTTTAAATCACAAAATTCTGACTTTAAATCACAAAATTCTGACTTTAAATCACCAAATTCTGACTTTTTATCATGAAATTCTGACTTTATACCACAAAATTCTGACTTTATACCACAAAATTCTAACTTTAAATTACAAAATTCCGACTTTATATCACAAAATTCTGACATTATATCACAAAATTCTGACTTTATATCACAAAATTCTGACTTTATATCACAAAATTCTGACTTTAAATCACAAAATTCTGACTTTATATCACAAAATTCTGACTTTATATCACAAAATTCTGACTTTAAATCACAAAATTCTGACTTTATATCACAAAATTCTGACTTTAAATCACCAAATTCTGACTTTTTATCATGAAATTCTGACTTTATATCACAAAATTCCGACTTTATATCACAAAATTCTGACTTTATATCACAAAATTCTGACTTTAAATCACAAAATTCTGACTTTATATCACAAAATTCTGACTTTAAATCACCAAATTCTGACTTTTTATCATGAAATTCTGACTTTATACCACAAAATTCTAACTTTAAATTACAAAATTCTGACTTTAAATCACAAAATTCTGACATTATATCACAAAATTCTGACTTTATACCACAAAATTCCGACTTTATATCACAAAATTCCGACTTTATATCACAAAATTCTGACTTTATACCACAAAATTCTGACCTTATATCACAAAATTCTGACTTTAAATCACAAAATTCTGACTTTATATCACAAAATTCTGACTTTAAATCACCAAATTCTGACTTTTTATCATGAAATTCTGACTTTATACCACAAAATTCTAACTTTAAATTACAAAATTCCGACTTTATATCACAAAATTCTGACTTTAAATCACAAAATTCTGACTTTATACCACAAAATTCTGACTTTATACCACAAAATTCTGACCTTATATCACAAAATTCTGACTTTAAATCACAAAATTCTGACTTTAAATCACCAAATTCTGACTTTTTATCATGAAATTCTGACTTTATACCACAAAATTCTAACTTTAAATTACAAAATTCCGACTTTATATCACAAAATTCTGACTTTAAATCACAAAATTCTGACTTTATACCACAAAATTCTGACTTTATACCACAAAATTCTGACCTTATATCACAAAATTCTGACTTTAAATCACAAAATTCTGACTTTAAATCACAAAATTCTGACTTTAAATCACCAAATTCTGACTTTAAATCACCAAATTCTGACTTTTTATCATGAAATTCTGACTTTATACCACAAAATTCTGACTTTATACCACAAAATTCTGACTTTATACCACAAAATTCTGACTTTAAATCACAAAATTCTGACTTTATACCACAAAATTCCGACTTTATATCACAAAATTCTGACTTTATATCACAAAATTCCGACTTTATATCACAAAATTCCGACTTTAAATCAAACAAAATCATATTATGCCCTTTTACAAAGTCTTGATGTTGTTTTTTGGCTCTACTAGAACAGGTTTTCCTGCTTAAACGTTCATATTCTCCATTGTTGCGGCTCCTCTCTTCCCAGTCTGTCAGTAACGCTTTATTTACTTCCTGTCTCTATGAAGCTCCGCCTTCTGAAAAGCACACTGTGCTCTGATTGGTCGGCTGGAGCGGTGTGTTGTGATTGGTGTTTGGGAAATGTCCCGCCCCCTTGCCGAGTTTCAACACACTATTAACTAACTCAACCAGGCTCCGCCCCTTTATTCAGCGCATGAATTATTTAAATGAGGAATATTGTGAAGAAAACTGGAGTTCAGAAACGCTGAAATAGAGAATAATAATACGCTTTTTCATGCTCAAACAGCAACATTACACACTAAAGAGAGAACTCTGAATTCTACAGTATATGTAGCCCAAAATATCAATGCCTGCAAAATGTAAAAACGACCTTCTAGTACAGATATTATGGGAGATTTTCTAGCAAAAGGGAGAGATGCTTGCAGTGGTGTTGCGCTATAGTGTTTTGAAAATCCGCCCTCAGGATCCTACACACGCTCCTAAACAACTTCTCGCCTCACACAGTTGAGATGACAAAAGCTCCTCGTGATCGCCTCTGACTCATCTCAACAAACAAACACATGCCTCTGCGTCGATGACCGGTCCACACCGCACCTTATTCCGGCCAAAAACACCCACATGAAGAGAAAGCAGAGGCGCTTCGCTTGTCACATGACCACAGTTTTGTCTTTATGTGCAGGTTGGGGCAGATGAATCTGACAGATAAAAAAAAAAAATGATTGTACAGAATATACAGCTGCTAAGATCTTCTTCTTCATAAGCATATTAACTTTTAAACATGATTTTATTTCCCAGCGGTCCGGTTAAAACCCGTGCACTCAACTCTCAGAAGCTGTGGTGCCGTTATTAAATCAAGTGCTTAACAGTTCTGGATGCAAAATTCATCAGCTTTTGAAACTGGCAGTGGGGAAGAAGCATCGACATTCATTTGTGTTATACCACGCGGCTGTTGAATGCTCGAATCTGATTGGTTGACGAACGTTCTAAGGTGTGCAATTATTGTCAGGGAAACGCATGGCTAAAGTAGTTCCCGGCAGGTCTTACCGCATTGCAGTTCCATATCACTGCGCCAAATGAGCCTACAATAGAGCCAAATCCCACAACGACACTGACCAAGCAAATAAATATCGTAAAACAACAAATTATCTCCATGTTTTTTTCCACAATATGACGTTTTATCATGTACGTTTATTATGTTCATATCTTTCAATTCTGAGGAAAAAAAAATTCAGAATTGCGAGAAACAAAGTCAGAATTGTGAGATATCTACTCATAATTCTGACTTTATAACACAGAATTATTAATGTATAACATGAAATTCTGAGTTTATAACTCGCAATTCTTATTTTATAATATAGAATTCTGACTTTATATCACGAAATTCTGACTTTAAATCACAAAATTCCGACTTTATATCACAAAATTCCGACTTTAAATCACAAAATTCCGACTTTATATCACAAAATTCCGACTTTAAATCACGAAATTCTGACATTATATCACAAAATTCCGACTTTAAATCACAAAATTCCGACTTTATATCACAAAATTCCGACTTTAAATCACGAAATTCTGACATTAAATCACAAAATTCCGACTTTAAATCACGAAATTCCGACTTTATATCACAAAATTCCGACTTTATATCACAAAATTCCGACTTTAAATTAAAAAATTCCGACTTTATATCACAAAATTCTGACTTTATATCACGAAATTCCGAATTTATATCACAAAATTCTGACTTTAAATCACAAAATTCCGAGTTCATATCACCAAATTCTGACTTTTTATCATGAAATTATGACTTTAAATCACAAAATTCCGACTTTATATCACAAAATTCCGACTTTATATCACAAAATTCCGACTTTAAATCACGAAATTCTGACATTAAATCACAAAATTCCGACTTTAAATCACGAAATTCCGACTTTATATCACAAAATTCCGACTTTATATCACAAAATTCCGACTTTAAATTAAAAAATTCCGACTTTATATCACAAAATTCTGACTTTATATCACGAAATTCCGAATTTATATCACAAAATTCTGACTTTAAATCACAAAATTCCGAGTTCATATCACCAAATTCTGACTTTTTATCATGAAATTATGACTTTAAATCACAAAATTCCGACTTTAAATCACCAAATTCTGACTTTATACCACAAAATTCTGGCTTTATCTCATGAAATTCTGACTTTAAATCATGAAATATATATATATATATATATATAAGTCAGAATTGTAATAATAAACTCGCACATACACACACAGAAATGTGTTGTCAGCGCTGCTCTGTCGATTTTATCAGCAAAATAGTTTAGCAACTTAAGTTACACAAGAGAGAGATGAAGCTTTCATGGCCGCATTACCACCTCAGGTGTGTCCACTGCTGCATATAGTAACATTAATGGGGTATGTTGAGCATTAGACTGTATTTGACCTGAAGCACAAGCCATCTAATGAAGAGAAACACAGCCCTGTGTCTGTTTGATCAACCTGAGCCTGTTTAACATTCTCCGGGAGTGTTGCAGATATTCATGCGTGTACCGCAGTGAAAACGCAAATATTGGATTAATCTTCATTTCTGCAGGTCCGCTCGAGCTTGTTAAGTTCATTCTTCCGTACAGAATCGTGCTGAAACACAAACACCTCGGCATCTACAGTTCGCCTAAACGTTACAAAAGGCTTTTCACATGTTAAAGGGATCGTCTCTTGTATGATTTATTAACCAGGCTGTGCTTTTAAATTCTGTGAACGTAGAGGCTTTAATGAGAAAGATGTAACAAAGAGGTACAACAGCTGCTTTTGATGCTTCATTGTTCATATCAAAGCTTATTTTCTCCTGTGTTACGGGAATCTCCATTATGTTGTTCATTACTTTTCAGGAAAGACAATATTCTGAACACATCTGAGGCAAATGTAGACAGCAGAATCTCAAGGATTAAAGCAATATTAGAAGTACATTACATGACAATATAGATTTATCCTTCAGTTTTTAAAAACGATAACTTTTCTTAATGATAATAAAAATCAAAGATGTGACATCCAAAGGATGTAAAGTAGTACAACTAGGACTCTTTTATTGAATCCAAAAGATTTTAATTATATTTTGCAACATATAAAGGTATTGTAACGATTTTGAAGTGTCAAAAGGTCATTCGGTTTTTTCGGTTCATTTGTGATTAAAACATCTTATAACGTAATATATGTATATATTTTTTATTCTTGCATGATTTTATAACATTATATATCAACACAGAGCAAAATGGTATTAATATTATGTGTAGAAGTCGTGGCTTTGTCATGAGAAAGAATGTCCGGAAAAATTAATTTCATTGATGTCATTCGGAGTAACCAATATAAAAGGACCGTTTTGGATGAAGTCATGCAGTTATTATCATGTGACAGGATGTGACATCATTCAGACGTCAGAAAAGGATCATAAAGTAACTATATTCATGTTTTCACTTGCTCATACGCATGTCCCGAAACTTCAAGTCATTCGGTATAACCGCTATAAAACATGGAAATTGTTGTAATATTTTAAAAACTTGTACTAAATATAAAATGTTTGATTATCCTTTTTCTAGTCAGCTAGCAAGCTAACCAGCTCGCTTGCTATATATCAGCCTGTTAGCATTGTTTGAAAATATCGTCATTTGGTATGACCAAAAGTGTCATTCGGTAAAAGTGAAATTTTGATTTTTTTGGTGACAAATTTTGTAAAAAATGACAAAAGCAGTGTAAATTGATTATGAAAACCAGATAATCTCATTATCGACACTTAATAAAAATTTAAAATGAATTACATCTCCATTATGTTTTTTTATTCTTTATATTTATTTTTTATGTTTTTTATATGGGTCAATATATATATATATATATATACACATACATACATATATATATACACATTCATATATATATACATATACATACATATGTATACACACATATATATATATATATATATGTGCAATATAGGCAAATTATAAATATATATATTATAATATTATAAGTATATATATAGGCAAATTTTCTCAATTTAGTTTATCTTAAACTACTAAAATTACTAAAACTGAAATAATTTATAAAAAATAAATAAACATATTTAAGAAAAAAAATAATAAAAATGACCAAAACAAAATTTCTAAAATGTTTACTCAAATAAAAGTGAAAACAAAAAACAAAAATAAAATCAAACTAAAATAAAATCTTTTATTTCAGCTTTTTCTCATTTCTCACCATGAAGTACTAAAACTGAAATAAAACTATATATAGACACATTTAAGCAGAAAAAAAATAGTAAAAATGACAAAAACACTGAATTAACTAAACGTTACAATAGAAAATATGAAAAAAAATGAATTGAAATATTAACAAAACACATAATTTACAAGTTAAGGTAAAAAAATCAGAAATCTGCAGAAATCTGAAGATCAGAAGTCACATATATATGTTGAAAATGATCACAAAGCATAGATAGTGTCTGTGTGAGCCGTTACTGCTGCAGTGCAGGAGAAACACACACACACACACACACACACACGCACACGCACACACTCACACTCTCTTATCAGCAGTGGTTCACCTCCATGGCCAGCAGTATGTCAGCCATTAAGCTCCTGATATCAGTAGAACGCACATCAGAGTCCAGAGCTGCATTGCCATCAACTGTTCAGAGCGAGTCTAACCCGAAGGAGAAGCAGCCAAATTATCCTTAAAACAGGCTTTAAGCGAGCCGCCTTTATCCTCTCAAAAAAAAACCCACCATAAAGTTAGCATAAAGGCCATTTTATTACACGCTTTGAGTTTTACAACCCTCCTCCATCATTTTACTGGGCGCATCCACGATCGCTTTCGGTTGGGAGCCGTTGTTTGGTTTGCGGGCGTATCATTTTTGACCCCCTCTTATTATGGCCTCATCAAAAGTGTGCCAATCTATCAAAGAAAAGGTTAAATGATTGACTGGTTGAAGTGATAATTGCACGATTGCCTTCTTCCTCTTGCCAAGAAAGTGGCAGAATATATATCAGCGTGTTTGCGTGTGTTAAAATGTCAGATCGTAATCATCAGCCAAGTGGAATAATGATGAAGTGCTTGTGTCTTAATTGAAATTTCACCTCGTGAGTGGCGTGCCGGCTGTATTTTTAGTCCTCTGCACTTCAGCTCTGCGTCGGCCCACACACTGCCCTGACAAGAGCGCGCTGTGTGTTTTTCTCCATATCCGTCCCTGCAGTACGGGAGGAAGAACCGCTCGCACTACTGCTGTGAATTCACTGTACGCAGGGCTGAAATGCTGCATTTGCTAAAATCTGTATCCCAAAATGCAATGCATCCCACATAACCTTATTTTAAAATGTATATTAATATAAATGCACATAATTTCTAAGATGAGTAGACATCATTTGCTCAACTAAATGTGCAACAAAGTAAAAAAATGAAATAAATTTTGATGCTTTTTGCACTTATTTTGTGTCCCAATAAAAACATGAATCATAATGACTGTTTAACCCTCTGGTTCGGTTTGGTCAAAAATGACCCAAAAAAAATTAACGTTTTGAAATTGTACATTTTAATTTATTTATTTATTACACTTGGTGACTTTTGTCGCATTAGCTATGTGAACGCACAAAAAAAAAATCACGGACATTCCTGTTCATTTTTTCACATTTTGATGCAACAAAATGTCCTCCTCTGTGTTCAGGTTTGACTGCAGTGAAATTAATGCAAAAACTGACACTTCAAATCAACATTTCAAACACATTTTGACAAAATGTAGTCTTTGTGAATGTCTAAACATAAATCCAAACCCACAACTTAAGTTTTTATGTCTCTTTATGAAGACCGATATAGGCTCTAGTGGTTACATCATGGCATTACATGCGTTTTTCTTGTTTTACTCCCACCAGATGGCGCTAATCTGCCTTCAAAAACTGGATTTCAAATGCCTCGTCTCTGTTTCAACATGAAATACTGCTTTAAATGAAAAATAATTTTAAAATATATATTGTGTATTATTTTCAATGCGAAAAAATAACTAACAAAAAATTGTATAAATATTTTGCATAGTCATAAATCATAAAAAACCCTCAAAATTTTAAATAATAATAATAAAAAATATATTATTGAACAAAAATATATGTCATTGGTTTTCCTAAACTTACACTTACATTTCAATGCCGAGCATCCATGGGATTGACACATGTTCATTGGAAATATTTGCCATCAGGATGGACGATTACATGCTTTAAATCATCAGCTTTGAGCAGCTCTTGAGGTTCTGTGAGAAGTAGTCCTTGCTGGTTTAGGCCTGCACTTGTCACTCTCACAAATTGATTTTTAAATGCCAGTCACAGTTTTTATTATATTTCTTACTGTGATATTATAATTTCAGGGATGAAAAAAAAAAAATTTTTACAGACACAACTGAAATGCGGGACAAAGCTCCCAATTTCGGGACTGTTCCGCAAAATGCGGTCACCCTAGACCAGTAATTCTTAAAGTGTGGTCCGCCATCGCCCCCTAGTGGTCCGCGAAAAGATGACCTAAACTAGGCAAGCTTTTAACGGGGTTGACGTCAGTGTGTTTTAATAATGAAAAAATGGATCATATCATTGCATTTGTGTTTGAATAATTAGTTTTTAACTTGAAACAGTTGCATATTAAACTTAAAATTAGTTTATCCTTCCTATTTTTTTTTTTTGGGGGGGGGGGGGGGTGTTGGAGTGGGATTCTGTTAGGTGGTCCTCAGAAAAAATTTGGAAGATAAAGTGGTCCTTGGGCTGAAAAAGTTTGAGAAACACTGCCCTGGAGGGGTGTTTGTTTGGGTTGATATCAAATATCAAGTTTCTCTGAAATCACTTACTGCACCTTTAAATGAAAAATGTCCCACAGCGTTTTATAAGACGTCAGTTTTCGGAAGTGAAAAAGAACATTTAAGAGTATTTCACTGTAAAAAAATATGCAGCCTTAGAATCTGGCAAGATCAAGGATAATTATGATTTTTACCTTTTGGAAGCGGCAGCTCGGCAGGTTCAGGAACAGCGTGAACTCGACAGGGTCACACACTCCCCCTTCATCACGGTCCCGCTTCAGCGAGCGATCGGCGGCTCCGGGTCGCTCCCCTCCTCAGCGATCGCCACACGCCGCCGCTCTCATCCTTTCATTACGGCCTGTGATTATGTTTCAGATTTATGAAATATTCCCCACAGTCAGAGGGATATTTAACCTCGGGCGCTGCTCGACAGGCGCAGTTAATTCTCCATATTTAACCCAATTGTTGAATATTCTGAAGATGTCTGGAGAAATCTACCTCAGCCCTATTTCCTCTGAAAAGAATCAGTTTCATCAGCGTGAGGGGTCAGGATGCGAAACAATCCTCATCTTCGTCTGTATTATTTATTAGACTACAAGAATTGCGGTATGACCGCGGGCTACGGCGTGTTCAGTACAGTATTATGATGAAACATAACTGAGCTGGATGTGTAACAGAAAACAGCGTTTGTGAGAAACGCAATCAAAACAGGAAGTTCTCTCGCTGTGAACCTCCCGGATGATTGTGAATCACGAACAACCGACGTGATTACAGCGAACAAACGAGACAGACAAAACAGAGTTCATGCACAGTGCACAATAAGATCATGTCTCTCTGACGTGCATTAGTGAGCAAAACCAGGCAAGCGCAGCAAACTTCAAAAATGAAGGCTATATGTCGCCTATATGGAGCGCGTCTGCAGTGCGTGGATGATTAACACGGACAAAGTCAACTTTCATCAGTGTTTAAATGCATAAAACAATCTTTTAAAGGGACCCATCTTTCACAAGATGTGATGTAACTCTCTGTGAAGTTTCAGCTCAGATCATTTATTATAGCTTGTCAAATTTACCTCTATTTGTGTGTGTCGCTTTAAATGCAAATGAGCTGCTGCTCCCACACCCTTTCCAGAAGAGGGCGGAGCTTTAACGGCTCAACAACAACAAAGCTGGAGAATCTCACGCAGACGGTGTTCATCCTTACATTGTTCAAACCGGAGTCGACACTGATGGAGAGACTCAGGAAGAAGTTCCAACTTTTAGACGTTTCTGAACGGTTAGTGGATAAATTGATGTAGTTGCTGTGGAGTTGATCAACTCATCACTAGCATGTGTCGTCATGTTCATCTTTTTTCCTTGAATCGACCCTCGTTTGTGAAGCAGTCCGGCGTAAAATGACGGCATCAACAACACTCGACTACAACAACTCTTCCTCTTCTCTAAAGCAGCCCAACATGGTGGTAAATTGTTTCTTTTTACCAAACAATTTACCACTTCATTTACGAAAATATTGACCTGCAATCCACTAGTAGAGCAAAACTGGAAGTCGTTCTTTGGATAATATTATATCGCAAATATAAAGGTAAATTGTTTTTTGCACAATCAAAGCACTTTATTCGCTTCATAAAACTGATGTTACACCACTGGAGTACTTTAGTGATGTCTTTACTATCCTCCTGGACCTTGAAATTGCATTGCTCCCAAAAAAGGGACTCGGATTTCATCAAAAACATCTTTGTGTTCTGAAGATGAACGAAGGTCATTGGAACGACAGGAATTATTGACAGAAATGTCATTTTTGGGTGAACTAACCCTTTAATATTCTAATGACATTAAAATGTCCAGGTGGAAGAGCTTATGTTTATGCATCACCAACGTAACGCATTTGCTCCATATACTGGAGAATATTAATCTTACGGTTTCTGAACTACGTGTATTAAGCACAGTATGCAAATTGTCAGTAATAGTATGCATGAAAGAGTCAAGAGCTAAACGAGTTACTGTACACGTGCCAAAATGTGCACCCGCATTTAGAGACAAATGAAGCGGAAGTTAACTTTTAAAGTCATTCGATTAGTCCTTGTACACTTGCATGGATAAAATAACAACACACCACACGTCATTAGATTGCAAACAACCAGGAATCTTCCTTTAGGTGCAGCGCAGCTGTTATTCCTTCAGCCGCGTGCATTCACACATTTCAGTGGGAGGAAGAAAAACACAAGCATATGAATCATAAAAAGCAGATGTTCAAACACAGAGATCATAAACACACTCCGGCTTTGCATTTACAGTCAATTAACTCATAACCTGCTTCAACAATTGTACGACTAATTCCGAAACGGTGTTTGTTACAGCATATTGACCGCTCACGCGTGGAAGTGTGTGTTTGTTACGGCGCACAGAGTCAACCGACACTAATTGAGAATGAGTGTGTGTGGCTCGCTTTACACGACAATCTTCCTGCAGACTTCATGCAAGATTTGATGTGTCAATAGAAAGGCCGTGTCTCTCACAGCACTGCACGTTCAACAGCGGCCGAGTGTGAAGAGACGGATCATCTGCCTCAGTGTTTTATGTGAAGAGGTCGGCAGACATTTGAACCTGTCTGGCTGATGAAACCGCCAGCAATCACACGCTTTTAAAGAAGATTCGTTCGATCGTCATCATAGTAGTCAGAGCGGTTTCGCATGAGACGCGTCGTTCGGCGCCGCTGACGCTCGCGACTTTTAATTTCCTGCAATGGTGTCTGTAATTGAATTCAGAATAAGATACAAACAAACAATGAGGATTTGTAATTACCAACAAGTTAGTGTGCAAAGTATTCAACAATATCGAAAGCAATTTTCCGTGTTCAATACTACGCATCTCTGATTATCCCACAGATAATTCTTTCAAATCATCCCTCAGTTTGACAAAGAAACAAAAAGTCATGTTTGTCACTTACAAAAATAGATGGACGACTGTGAGGGAAAACACTGTAGCATGATTGTGACGAGCAGGGCGGGCGAGAGCCGCGAGGGAACGGGTCAGCTGCGCGCTACACCGGTCTCGTGTCTCTCACGGAGGAGCTCCGGAAGCATAAAAGAGGAGCGACGACAGTGAAGGACAAGAGAGGACCAGGCCTGGACTTTATGTTGTGTTGTATTATGTTTGTGTGGGCGGCAGTCGCCATGAGCAACTGCCTTTTACTTTCGTTTTATTGTTTGTTTATTTTATTATTAAAGTTATGTTTGAACATTCGCCGGTTCCCGCCTCCTTCTTCCCATTCTTTAGAACTGTGTTACAATGATTAAATATGACTAAAATAAACATTACATGTGTTAAGTCTCATCTTAAAGCTGCGTTCACACTGCCAGAGACATGATCCCAGTCATTCCAATGGACTCGATTTCTCGATTTTATGAGAAACCGGGTCTCCTTTAGGACCCAGGCGGTAATGCCTGATCTGAAGTTATCGGGATGTCTTGACTAATTGACCTGTGTCACTATTGTATGATGTTTAGTGCAAAAACAACATGCTTGAAATATAAAATGAATGCCTATGTATAATAAAATACAACCATGGCTTAAAATGTTTTTTTTTTATTTTTTTTTTTAATAAGAATAAGAATTAAAAAAGTAATTTAATATTAATTGTACACAGTACTAGCAATGTGGTATGGTATATAATATTACTATTATGCATTTTTAATAAATTAAATGTCATGCTAAGCAGGGCTGCACGATGTATCGGACGATACGGAAAAACAACACTGAAATCGTGATTATTTTTTATGCGCAGCTTGTCAGTGAAGTACGGCTCCAAATGCCGATCCATCTGAAAGCTGTGAGTTTGAGTCACTTAACGCACATTTGAGAAACAACACGAGTCAAATATCTTTCCAGACATTCATTAACATCTTGTCCAACATTTAATAACGTTTTTACTCCAAACTCACTTCATAACGATCTGTGAGATGATGTGTCTTCTTACACAGAATCAGTCGTGTGTTTATTAGTCATGTTTAATGAAAGCGTTTCAATCTCGTTTATTCACTCACGGCGACATGACGCGTGTTATCTTCTTCTGCGGCAGGGCGCATTTGGAGTTTCTGTGCAAGAGCGCCCTCTGGCTTTCAGATGGAGAAGCATTTACTACTGATCACAGAGCCGTACAGCTCTGACAAGCTGCGCGTTAAATAATCGCAGCCTTTGCCAAATCGCGATAAATCGTGAAGCCCTAATTTGTAAATACTTTTGCGGGAGACCACCTTCCGTATACAAATTACAGAAAAAACGGAACTGGCGAACAGGAAAGGCGTAAGATGTACAGATTTTTGAAGAATATGGAAGGCGGAAGCTGGATATTTTACTTCATCGCTTCGCTTCAGAAGGCCTTTATTATCCCTCTGGAGGCGTGTGGAATATGTTTATGATGGATGGAGACTCATTTGGCAGCTCATTACTGCCATTATAAAGCTTGGGATATTTATTAATATTTCTCAGATTGTGTTCATCAGAAAGAAGAAAGTCATATTCAGCTAGGATGGCTTGAGGGAGAGTAAAGCTTGGGGTGATTTTCATTTGAAAGTGAACTAAGACTAATAAATCGCTTACTAACCTTGGAGTGATTTTGGTTTCGGTGGTACACAGTAAAAACCCCAGAGTTAAATCAACTCTGCTCAGATAACATTTGGTCCCTCTCTAAATAGTGTTAAAGTCACACTGAACTAGTGTTAAAGTAACACTCTTCAGAGATTGAATGTCTTTTATCTTCAGTTGATTTCATCTAAGGCTGTGGCTGAAGTCAGTTGTAGTTCTTGTGTTTTTCTTTTCTTCAGTGATTCTGCTTGTTAACAGCAGGTGTTCATCATTAATGTTCAATCATCGCTTAATTAATTGCTTAATTATCTCATTAACTTTAACTCTGCTTCAGTGTTACTTTAACACTATTTAGAGAGGGACCAAATGTTATCTGAGCAGAGTTGATTTAACTCTGAGGATTTTACTGTGTAATCAGAGAGTCTCGGCTTCATCTGTAATGAACCTTGAACTTTCATGTTCATGTAGTCACTGAGCCAACGGACTTTATCCAAAGCCATTCAAAAATAAGGAACATCACAAGCATTTCAAAGTGTTGAAGAAAGAACATTAAGGATGAAAACGGATGGATTTTCTATCAATCAGCACATGTACAACTAAGTATTTTGCATTGCCTTTATAATATATCAGTATGAAAAACAGCGTTATTTCTTAAGACTCAAATACATTCATATTTTGCTGTTTAACATTCATATTTTGCCGTTTATATTTTACAGCTAAATTCCCCTTTTAGAGGATTTTTAAAGTCAACATGAAACTGCATTCACAATCCATTTCACTCTGGTGACGGCATAATGCATTCACAAAATATCCTTCTGAATATACAAAAATAAATACTGCACGGTAACAGGTACAGCGATCACAGCTTTACAACCAGGATTAATCAAGTTATTATACTTTGAAAAAGATAATGATGAATCGTTCATATAAGACCAGGAATGTGTATCAAAACATATATAAATATAGAGTCAATTTTAATTTCATGCTGACTTTAAAAGTAACTGGGCTTGTAAAACAAAGATCAAAATCAAATTCATCAACAAATCATAAAACATCTGTGTGCTCATATACAATATTAATAACTCTTTCAACACATATAAAATGTAAATAAATACCAAGCTGACATTACTAAAAACATATTCTACGCGTATAGGAGTAAAAAAGTGTGTTTGCGGGTACGTTCTCACGGCGTGATCTCCAGAGTTTGACCGGTCAGCAGTCTGTCCTCTCTTGTTTCTTCATCTCTTTGGCCTGTAATGATAGTGAAGCACATTAAAGAAGTCCCAGTCTGTCAGTAACGCTCTGTCTCTATGAAGCCCCGCCTTCTGAAAAGCACACTGTGCTCTGATTGGTCGGCTGTGTTGTGATTGGCGTTTGGGAAATGTCCCGCCCCTTACAGAGTTTCAACACACTACTAACTAACTCAACGAGGCCCCGCCCCTTTATTCTTTATTTAAATGAGGAAGATGGAGGCGTTTCAGGAGTTCAGAAACACTGATCTAGAGAAGAGCTGGAACTGTACAGAGCTTTTTCATGCTCAAACAGCAACATTATACACATGGAGAAAATGAGCCATTTCTGAATTACAGCTCCTCGAGACGGACCGGGTTAAAAAAAGCCCTAGATTTCACAAATCCTATTTATTGAATAACATCTCAACATGAGATGTGCGCTGGGGAGCAAACTTTTTTGTTCGGAGGATACAAACAACATTTTGAAGCTAGTCACATGACGCGTCATGTGTTTTAGTGAGATTAGGCCGGTTGGGAAGCGGCGCTCTGCACCAGCCATCAGTGGAAATGCAATGTGACGTTCAGCGTTTCCTCTGGTGATTGTAGTGGATGAAGTGGACGGAAAATCAACTAATTTATGCGCTGCGTTTAAATCAACAGCGAATAAAACAATCCTCCAGCAGACAAAAACATTTGCAGTGTGAAACATGTCAAAGAAACAGTTCATGCATTGCAAAAATAAATAAATAAAGATTTTCTTACCTGATATTTTTGTCTCGTTTCCCAGTACAAATATCTAAATATTCTTAAATCAAGACACTTTTACTGGAGAAGCACAATGAGAATGGACAAACCCAGCGGTTGGGTTAAATGTTTTATTTAACCCCACTATTGTTTAAAATAAACTCAAAGTACGTTGGAAATTAAATGCTCATTAATTAAATGTTCACCTTTTGATTATTATCGTCGCCTCTGGTAATTATGTGTCTGTATTTTAGTTTTGGGTTCATTTTAAGCCTGACATACAGTACATTTTTAAACAATAGTTGGGTTAAATAATTTAACCCAACCGCTGGGTTAAAACAACCCAATCACAGGGTTTGTCCATTTTCAGCCCAACTTGGGTTGTTTTGAACCCAACATTTTTTAGTGTCTGTTTAAAACAAGAAAAATATCTACCAACGGACAGTAAAGTTTAATTAAATTGATTTTTCTGACCCCGTCTTGGTTTAATCATAAACTCGCTTTATTTTGGCACATTTTTCTGAAAACAAAAGACTTAATATCTTACACGATTGTGCTTTCCAAGTTCACGTATCTCGATTTTAGAATGTTTTGACATTTGTGGTGGAAAACTGAGGAAAAATACTGAGGAAAAAATTCAAATTCCATCATTTCAACGCAAAAAAAAAAAAATCTTATTTAGTATTTTTGTCTCGTTTCAGTCTAAATATCTAACAATTCTTAAATCCAGATGCTTTTCCTGTATAAGTAAAATAACAAGGAAAAATATCTGCCAATGGAGTAAGAAAAATAATCGAGTGTTCCAAACAGAAACAAGATTTTTCGGTAACGCTTTATTTTACAGTGTCATTGTAACACGTTTCATGTATTTACTGTAGTAACAACTAGAAATTATGCATAATTACATGCAATTGACCCAAATCAAACCCTCACCCTACAGTAAGTACACGTAGTTAAGTGTTATTACTCAGTAATAAATGTATAATTACACTGTAATACTGACACCTGAAAATAAAATGTAGCCAATTTTTCCTATGGCAGATAATTTTCCTTTTTTTAAGCAAAAACTCATTTTTCTCCCCAGAAAACAAGAAAAAATCTCTTATGTCATTTTACCCATCTAGGACTTTCTTCAGAGGAACCCAAAAGGAGAAATTTTAGCTTATTTTATCGTTTTGGGATCTTGAGCGAGTGAACTCTCAAAACAAAGAAAGTCGAATGTGTTTGGAACGGCGTGACGAAGAAAAGTTTCACTTTTGTGGCGAAATTCAGTATTCAATCCATTTCGGTTTACAGCACGTACACACACTGACATCTCCAGATGATTGCAAGCAGAATAAACAGAGAACCCATGAGGAACGACTCGATTTCCTCACACCGCGTCGGTCCGCTCAGTAGTCTGTGAACGTGTGGAGGAGGAGCAATAATTCACAGATATGATGGACTGGACATCCTTACGGGGAGAAATGAAAGAATCATGGGAAGGGGGAGGCATTGTAAAATTGATTTGCGAGAGGAAAGTCCTACCTTGGCGTTGTGATTTTGCATAGCACGAGTTCAACAGCTAAACAGAAGAGTAAAATAAAATTCATGGTGAGTGATGATTATATCCTCGTGACAGTTTCATGCATCATCAAACGGGTCGTTCCTGCCATGCATTATTTTCCTGCCGCACCGTCATATATCTTTAAAAAAAAAAACATTAATCCAATATTTTAAGAATGAAACCATTGTATAGATTCATTGAGAAATATTTCCAATGTTTCTTTTTTCTTGCCCCTCTAAAACATTTATCATCTTCTTTGATCAAACCATCATTTCAATCCATTATAAATACGAAAGAGCGCTTCTGAACATCTGCCGTACCCTTATATGGAAATGCATCCTTAATTACAGAAGTCCATTCATTATGCAGAGATTAGAGTTCAAATGGTACGGCGCAGCAGGAATGACCCGAACATCAAGGTGCCGATGGTGAAATACCTCCTCGCTGTGTTTCTCCAGCCTCTCGAGTTGTTCACGCTGAGCCGCCTGGAGTTGCTCGCTCTCTTTGGACTGTTTCATGGCGAGCTGTCGATCAACGCCCATGTTAATTTACATAATTAGAACATGCACTAAAAAAAAAAAAACATCTGAAAGAAGATTAGAATCCTTACTCTCTTTCTTTCTGTAAGAAACTTCCTAGTGTTCGTGCTGTTGAGCTCTCGAACTCTCCTGCAGAAACACGACCCGGGTTCATTTTTAAAGGCTAAAAGTAGATTATTGCTTATAACGTTTGACCAGTAGGTGGCGCTGGCTTAAAATTTGGTGTACACCCTAAGTGGACGATGACAATCATAATTCTCAAGTTTCATTACAATATTCCAAAGCGTTCCCAAAACCAGCGTTAATTTATTTGACAAATAATTTGTCGAGGACAGTTTTTTCACAGACAAAAACGAAATAAAAACAGTTTTGAATGACAAAAACTATGACGAAAATCTATTGATGAATAAAAATGAGTCAAAAATGTTAAGGTGGGAAAATTTGGGAGGATGTAGATGCGCACATTTGAACTGTAACATGCTGATCTACCTGGCAGGACATACGCTGGGATACACTTGTTGCATGGCTCAAAAAACATTAAAAAATCTGGGAATGAAGAGAAGAGCAGACATATAAAGCTGAAAAAGCATGACAACACAAGAGAGAGCTCTGTTCAATTGGGTTTTCTGTGCGCACGCACCAGAAGAGCGCAGAAAGCCGCCTCTCAGACAGCGCTCGAGAACTGAATCGAGCTCTCTTTTTGCGAATAAAAGGACAAATACACACATTATGCCAAAATGTGAGTTTTGGAGAATATTTATGTAAAAAGTTGGTTATGTCTTAAGAAAACAAATAATTGTGAGAATATCGGATGTGCATCAGTGTGTTGGATCCGGGTATTGGGTCTTAAAGTGACAGCAGCCTAATAAACCTGCTGCCGTCTGTGTCCTTAACATTTATCAAACAAAAGACGTTCATTAATTATATTTAATTTATACAAATGAATATGTCTGCTTGAAAGAATAATGTATGCAAGTTGTTATAAAGAATGGATTTATCATTCATTGAAAAGAAGACCATATGTTCATATGTTCAAAACTAAATCAAAATTTGCTGCCCGAAACACACCCTCAGTTCCTCTGTGGTGTTCAATTTATTATTATTATTATTGTTTAATATTCAGTTTGTAAAACAAGTACCTGGAAATTCAATGGAACAGATGAAATTTAACTCAATACCTCAATCATCCAACCATCCATCCATTATCCATCATCCATCCATAAATCCAAGTAAACCATCCATCCAGCTAAACCAACCATCTATCCATCCATCCATTCATCCATCATCCATCCAACTAACCCATCCAACCAACCATCCTTCCATCCATCCATCCATTTAACCAACCATCCATCCATCATCCATCCAACAAACACATCCAACCAACTATCCTTTCCATCAATCCAACTAATCCATCCATCCATCTAAACCAACCAACTATCCATCAATCCAACCAACCATCCATCCAACCATCCATCCATTATCCATCATCCATCCATAAATCCAAGTAAACCATCCATCCAGCTAAACCAACCATCTATCAATCCATCCATTCATCCATCATCCATCCAACTAACCCATCCAACCAACCATCCTTCCATCCATCCATCCATTTAACCAACCATCCATCCATCATCCATCCAACTAACACATCCAACCAACTATCCTTTCCATCAATCCAACTAATCCATCCATCCATCGATTTAAACCATCCATCCAACTAAACCAATCATCCATCCATCCATCCATCCATCCATCCATCCAAACCAACCAACTATCCATCCATTCATCCATCCATCCAACTAAACCAACCATTTATCCATCTATCCATCTAAACCATCCATCCATCCATCCATCAATTTAAACCATCCATCCAACTAAACCAACCATTTATCCATCTATCCATCTAAACCATCCATCCATCCATCCAACTAAACCAACCATTTATCCATCTATCCATCTAAACCATCCATCCATCCATCCAACTAAACCAACCATCCATCCATCCATCTAAACCAACCAACTATCCATCCATCCATCTAAACCAACCATTCATCCATCCTGTAGATTTCACTGACTAAAATCTTATGACATTTAGTTAACTAAAACTAGACTAAAACAATTCAGATGACTAAAATATGACTAAAACTAAATCAAAATTTGTTGTGAAAATGAACACTGCCCAAAACACACCCTCAGTTCCTCTTTGGTGTTCTCAATTTATTGGTGTATTAAAGTCAAAAGGTTATGAAAATACATAACTTCACATTTGTGAAGTTTGGTCTGAAGCTTGATGGTACGAGACAACTGTTTTAGAAGACTTGAAGAAAAAATGTCTATGAAGGTGTTCAAAATAGAGCATATGGTTTATATATATATATGAAATATATTTCCTACAATTGTTATTCTGAGGTTTTTACCAACACCTTTCAGGAGAGTGTCAATAAAAGTTTAATGTGAATCTATAGAAGCATTGTGGAGACGGGGTTTATTTTCAATGGTTATGTGTATGGTTAATTTTGGGGAGAATAACAAGAAAGTCTTAGAAAGTTTTAACGATGTGTTAAACGGTGGAATCTAGTGCACTGAACTGAGCATCACCCATGCAATCAGAGAACAGCAGAATAATAGTTCTCCATGGTGTTTTACCCATAAAAAGGAACAAATTATATGGATGAAATTGCACAAGATGGTTCTGTTTGGTCATTACATTGTAATAGAAAAGTCTCAAAATATAAGCAAAGCACAAAGGAAAGTGCAGCAACAAAGTAATGCTGCTCGTATGAGCTTTAAAGGAGCAGTTATTATTACCGTTCCCTCTCAGCCTTGTTCTTTATGCTTTTGTCTTGACTGATGGCTTTGCTGCTCTCCATTGAGGTCTTCGCTTGATTGGTCCGCAGCTCTTTACTCTGTCTGTAAGAGGAGGAAAATGATTCAGTTGGTTTTTATGACAAACATTGCTTTGCTCTATGATGTTTAAAGTAGAGCTGTATTTATGTTGTGCATAATACAAGTTTTGCACATGTTTTTTTAATATTAGTTTGACTTTTTTGTTATGAACTCCAGTGTTTCACAATGTGATATTAATTGTTTTTATTTGAGTAACACTTCAAAAGAAGGTCACAACTATTAACTAACATTAGCAATAAGCAATTGTTTAAATATTTATTCATCTTTGTTAATGTTAGTATAAAAATACTACCGTTAATTGTTCGTTCACATCAGTTCAGGTCCATTAATCTACATCAACAGAAACAACTTTTGATTTCAATTATGTATTAGTACATGTTGTAAGTTGCCTAAGCTTAATAAAAGCTTTAGAAAGTAATTTTATTATGGCAAAAAGTACTGATTTTTGTAATATTTTGCTTTGAGACCATCAAATTCCTGATAAAATGAAAATAATCATTTGAGATGAAGTGCTTTTGGTTTTCAAGTATTTAATTGTCTGGATTATACATAAATAAGACATTATCACATGGTTATGACATATATAAACTATTTTTATTTTATTTCCAGCAAAAATTACTCATTTGTGAAACTAATTTGCAATATAAAAGGATATAAAATGGTGTGATAATATCTTGTTTGCAAAAGTGCAACAAAAGTATTTGCTGATTAAAGCGCAATTATAATAATAAATGCTTGATAATGTAAAATATACAATAAGAGCACAGAGAACAAAACAGCAGCTGCAAGAAAAGATACACACACACACACACACACACACACACACACACACTTGTCATATGGAACAAAAGCCCATAAGAAACACACACAAGGGAGAATGCAGTAAGAATGAATTGCGCCTGCTGATAGCGCTGTTTAGCATTGTTTCAGCACCCGATTCACTAAAGGAATTATGCAAATAAGGTAATGCCTCAAACACGCCCACAAAATTAGTGCTGCTCACAATTGGCATGGAGTAATTCCCCGGCGCACAGGCCGGATCGGAGCGGCCGTTAGCGGAGGATGCAGCAGACGTCTTTACCGGCACTGCAAATGCTTGACTTCCCACCTGGATATATGCCCAGTTATATCCATCATTTAATGAATTACTGCTGACATGATCAATAGAAACCGTACACAGATGTTAATTGTAATTATCAGGAACACAGTGATGTCCTTTGTGAATCACCATTTGCATAGAAAGGAGGCAAGTTTGCCCAGAAGATAATCACACTGACTTCATCCTGCAATAATCTTTTTGTTTACAACTTTAAAAAAAAAACAATATATATATATATATATATATATATATATATATATATATATATATATATATATATATATATATATATATATATATACATTTTTTTTTTTTTTTTTTTCTTTGAAGATGTAAACAAAAAGAAAAAGATAATTAAAGGACACTAGTATATATTTACTTGTAGATTGCATTATTTGTGAAATTTACCAACAATTTTTAAGTGAAAACTGTTTTATTTTTTTGCTTAATAGTGCAAATAGTGCCTAGTTAAATAATATTGCAGATGGCGACGCAGGGTTTTGTCCTAAATACATTATTATATTTACATATAATAATAGTAAATTAATATATTATATAAAAGAAAATGCACTGTAAATATAAAAAAACTTATTTTGATAAAAAATATTGGTAACACTTTACAATGTGGTTCATTAGTTAAACATTAGTTGATTTATTAACTAACATGAGCAATACAACTGTTACTAACTAACCATGAGCAACTAACCATAACCACTAACTAACCATGAGCAATACAACTGTTACTAACTAACCATGAGCAACTAACCATAACCACTAACTAACCATGAGCAACTAACCATAACCACTAACTAACCATGAGCAATACATCTGTTACTAACTAACCATGAGCAACTAACCATAACCACTAACTAACCATGAGCAATACATCTGTTACTAACTAACCATGAGCAACTAACCATAACCACTAACTAACCATGAGCAAGTAACCATCTGTTACTAACTAACCATGAGCAACTAACCATAACTAACCATGAGCAACTAACCATAACCACTAACTAAGCATGAGCAATATATCTGTTACTAACTAACCATGAGCAACTAACCATAACCACTAACTAACCATAACCACTAAGTAACCATGCGCAACTAACCATGACCACTAACTAACCATGAGCAACTAACCATAACCACTAACTAACCATGAGCAATACATCTGTTACTAACTAACCATGAGCAACTAACCATGACCACTAACTAACCATGAGCAACTAACCATAACCACTAACTAACCATGAGCAATACAACTGTTACTGTATTTACTAATCTTTGTTATCGTTAGTTCATGAAAATTCAGTTGTTCATTGTTTGTTCATGTTAGTTCACACTGCATTAACTAATGTTGACAAGATTTTAATAATGTATTAGTACAAAGATTGATAAACGCAGTTCATTATTAATTCATGTTAACTAATGAACCTTATTGTAAAATGGTACCAAATATAAATATCTACAATATTTTATAATGAAATATAAAGAGTGAACAGTCACTTTTCATATTGACTAAATTAGCTGCATGCCACAAAACTTCCCAACCCGTCAGAAACGGCGTGATTCGTTAAAGCAGAAATCTTTGTAGCGAGATGAAGTTCTCCGGCGACACAGGTCATTGTCCTGAGGGGAACAGACTTCACGGACACTAGACTAGCTTTCATCTAAATTCTCTCTCTCACCTCTCATGGACGAGCGTGAGTTGATGCGTTTGCTGCTCCTGCTCCATTATCATCAGCTTCCGGAGCTGCTCACACTGCTGGATCACGTGCTGCTCTCTCACATTCTGTTCCTCAGCCGAATGGCATTTGATCATCTCAGCCCATTCTGACGCGTGAGCTGCAACCACGTCCTTCACCTGTCGTACAGGGACGGAACAAACTTCCTTCTAATATTCAAATTGTAAAACAAGTAGCTGGAAATTGAACGGAACAAATTAAATTCAACTCGATACCTTGGATTTGTGATTTGTCGTTACAGTCTTAATTTGCCGTTCGATGTCTCTGCTCATTTCAAGGCTGTAACTTTCACTGAGGATGAACAAATAATGAGAGCGTGTCCTATTTCACACTCAAAATATGACTGAGTTCTGGCTTCATTTCACGAGGTTCACAGCAGAGTAGATCTACAATGATTCATGATTCAGATGTAATTATTTTAAAGAATATTCTTCAAATTTTAGTATAACTATTGCCATACTGTATGCAATTTGAATCTCTAATTGAGAGACTGACTAGCTGTACTTTAAAACCAAAATCACTGCACAATCATTCAAAGTGAACTTGAAATTAAATTTCACCTTTACTTTTTAAAACAAATTCTGGCTTATATTGCGTAAGATTCAGTATTGTAAATTATCCAACCATCCAACCATCATCCAACCATCATCCATCCTCCATCCATCCATCATCCAACCATCATCCATCCATCCATCCACCATCCAACCATCATCCATCCACCATCCAACCATCATCCATCATCCATCCATCCATCATCCAGCCATCATCCATCCATCCAACCATCATCCATCCATCCAACCATCATCCATCATCCATCCATCCATCATCCATCCATCCAACCATCATCCATCCATCCAACCATCATCCATCCACCATCCAACCATCATCCATCCACCATCCAACCATCATCCATCATCCATCCATCCATCATCCAGCCATCATCCATCCATCCAACCATCATCCATCCACCATCCAACCATCATCCATCATCCAACTATCATCCATCCATTATCCATCCATCATCCAACCATCATCCTTCAACCATCCATCCATTATTGATCAATCCAACCATCATCCAACCATCACCCAACCATCATCCATTCATCCATCCATCACCCAACTATCATTCATCATCCATCCATCCTCCAACCATCCATCCATCAGCCAACCATTCATCATCCATCATTCATCCATCCATCCATCCTCCAACCATCCATCGTCCATCAGCCAACCATTCATCATCCATCATCCATCCATCCATCCATCCTCCAACCATCCATCTATTGTCCATCAGCCAACCATTCATCATCCATCATCCATCCATCCAACCATCATCCATCATCCATCCATCCATCATCCAGCCATCATCCAACCATCATCCATCATCCAACTATCATCCATCCATCATCCAACCATCATCCTTCAACCATCCATCCATTATTGATCAATCCAACCATCATCCAACCATCACCCAACCATCATCCATTCATCCATCCATCACCCAACTATCATTCATCATCCATCCATCCTCCAACCATCCATCCATCGTCCATCAGCCAACCATTCATCATCCATCCATCCATCCATCCTCCAACCATCCATCCATCGTCCATCAGCCAACCATTCATCATCCATCATCCATCATCCATCCATCCTCCAACCATCCATCCATTGTCCATCAGCCAACCATTCATCATCCATCATCCAACCATCACCCAACCATCAATCAATCCATCCATCCATCCATCCATCCATCCTCCAACCATCCATCGTCCATCAGCCAACCATTCATCATCCACCATCCAACCATCACCCAACCATCATCAATCATCCAACCATCCTCCATCCATCCATCCTTTATCCATCCATCCATCAAACAAACCAACCATCCAGTTTCACTCAGCAATATGCTAAATTACAGAAGTAAAATAAATTGAATGACTGAATGCCTTTTATTATAATTATATGAAACTAGAAGGTAAAAAAAATGTGAAACAATTAAAAGAAATGGTGAACAGTTGTTCAATACAATATAATGTAATACTAAAACACAAGCTGATTCAGATTCTTTAAGACCTCAAACGTCGTGAAGTTCACATTCATATGAAGCAAACACATTTTTTGGTGCCACCGTACGAACTGAATCCTGAAACTTGATGTTGAATAATCAACTGCTTGCCTTCCAGACTACATACAGTATGAAGAGAAAAGCCTATGTGAGTGTAATGAGAAACTAATATCACATTCACCTCACTTTCTTGCAGCTTTTTTCGAGTTGCCTCTCCAGCGCTTGTTTCTCTTTATCATGTTGAGCAACAATCCTGTCCACTTGAGCGCAGTGGGAACTCTGCAGTGCCGCGTGTGCCTGAAATAGGAAGCAGGATTGTTTTCTCTTCTGTCTTTGTATCCGCGCCGTCAGTTTTCCTGCCCTACAGGCTTCAGTGTCTGTGACACTCCGCCAAAGTGTTCAAATCAATTCAATGAACTCAAGGAAACAAAAGCCTTCGGTCACCTTCGCCTGCTTCTTCTTCAAAGCGTTCACATCCTTCTGCTGCTTCTTGACTAGTTTCAAGTAGGTCTGAGGAGAGGTTAGAAACAGATTTCATATTTCAGCGATGCAAATCAAATGCATTATTCTGTCTTGTTTATGTTTATTCTGTCAGGTTGTTACCTTCGTTTGCTTTAAGTCATCGACGGTCAGTTGAGGTGTGAGCACTGATGTATCTAGACGATCACAAAACAACATGTGTTAATGCAAATGAACTGATTCTGAGATGTGTGTTTTGTGCAATATTTTAAGACGGATGCATAATGTATGATTTTTGCCACAATTTTGCTTTTAGGCATTTCAGAGATCGCCGTAGGACAGTCCTGCATTGCTTTAATCTGCCTGAGCTTTTACCCAAGATCTCACTGGAGCTGTTCCTCAATCTGACAAGCAACAAGACTGATAAAATAAAACACACACACACACACACAGTCTACATGCTGAAACAAGCATATGATTTATTTATTATAATTTTAATTTGTTCCTTGAGGTTTATAATGTTAATAAAGTTTTGGGTTCTGTTCACTTTTGGCGCGACGCTCACATCAGTGTAGGCAAATGTCAGCGGCTGAGTAGGCGGGGCCTATGATGTGATGATGCATAACTATTGGCCGATGACTTGCTCTGGAGGCGGTCATATGCAAATGTATTTGCCTGTGTGATGTCACAGATCCCACAATATCAAAACCAGCTGTTTTAGGAGTTTGATTAAATAAATGATTTGTTTAAAATGAGGATGACGTTTTAAGCTCTGAAACTTGCAGGGTCTTTTAATGGCCAAAAACCCAATAATTAAAATATATATATATATATAATTATATATATTTGCAAATATATATAATTGCAAATATAAAAATTTTATTAAATATTTCCTTTAATTTTATTACGTTTTGAGATTATATTATAAATTATATATATATATATATATATATATATATTACATTAAGTTCATGTTTGTAATATGTTTGTATTTGTAATATAATTGATACCATAGAAATTACATTGTCAAAATTTATATACAGTATTATCTATTTATTTATTCATCCCGTTTCACTCAGGAATATATGGAAGGCCGTTCCCGCCACTGTTGAGAAAAAAAAATATTCCGTAAGTCATAATAATGAGAAACTTTCTCATAATAATGACTTAACATCTCATAATAATGACTTTAGTATCTCATAATAATGACTTAACATCTCATAATAATGACTTAGTATCTTTAACTTAATCAAAAAAAATTTTTTTTTTTGGGAAACTTTCTCATAATAATGACTTAGTATCTCATTATAATGACTTAGCATCTTTAACTTAATACAAAAATAAAAAAAATTAAAAAGGTTTTTTTTTAAGTTAAAGATACTAAGTCATTATTATGAGATGTTAAGTCATTATTATGAAATAGTAAGTCATTATTATGAGATAAGTCATTATTATGAAATAGTAAGTCATTATTATGAGATGTTAAGTCATTATTATGAGATACTAAGTCATTATTATGAGATGTTAAGTCATTATTATGAAATAGTAAGTCATTATTATGAGATGTTAAGTCATTATTATGAGATAGTAAGTCATTATTATGAGATGTTAAGTCATTATTATGAGATACTAAGTCATTATTATGAGATGTTAAGTCATTATTATGAGATGTTAAGTCATTATTATGAGATACTAAGTCATTATTATGAGATGTTAAGTCATTATTATGAGATGCTAAGTCATTATTATGAGATACTAAGTCATTATTATGAGAAAGTTTCTCATTATTATGACTTAGGGATTTTTTTTTTCTCAACAGTGGCGGGAACAGGCTTCCATAGGAATAAGCCAAATTACCGAAGTAAAATCAGTTATTAATGCCATTTTATAAGGATTACACAAAAGCAAATTTAAAATAAATAAATAAATAAATAAATAAAAAATAACTTAAAAAATTAAAAGAAATGTTGATCAATGACAGGATATTAATACATACATGTTTGTTTGCTTTGAATTAAAGTGTTTGCTAAATTAATAAATGTAAATATATACAGTGACCTCAAAAAGTATTTGTACACAAACGCCACACTTAATATTTGAACTTCATTACATACATTATTATAAAAAATTATTTATTTATATATATATTTAGAAATTGATCACATGATCTGGTGTGGACATTCTCTCATTTGTGGATTTTTATTTCTCCTACACAGCGGCCCATTCAGATCTACACCGTTTTTACTTCTACAGTTACCCTCTTTGGAGCAGGTGAGCATATTTTGTCCCAGAGCTGCTCCCGATCTCTCCGAGTCCTTCTGCGGCGTCATCGCGGCCGGATTCGCCTTCCGTTTCCTGCTCCCCATCCAGCTGTTATTCGGCACATCAGCGATATCTGACTGAATAAACAAGCAGGATTCAGTGACGACATCATTCTCCTTCACCGCGGAGAGACGGGATTGTGCATCATCTGAATCAAGCTACTGTCAAAACATGTGTCCATGTAAAATTAAGCAGTCAAATAAAAGCACAAGCCTGAAAAATCGCATTAGAAAAGCTTGGAAACACGTCAACGCTGAAAGTTTAATGACGCCAGTCGATTCCAACAGTTCTGCGAATACATGAAGAACTGATTAAAGGAAATGAAGACCTCTCAAGGTTGAGAGCATTAATGATACAGACGCTCACCGTCTCGATGCCCATGGCTCTCATTTGGTCTGTTCTCTTCTCGCACACGGATAAAAACTTTTTGGGATCAGACAGGGCATCTACAATAGCTGAAACGAGAAGATCTGACAGCGTAAAGACTTGTGATGAAACTCGGCGAACTGGCTTTCATCACGCTCGAGCATCCTAACCTCCGAAGCCGTCGGGCACGTACGTCTTGAGGACGATGTTGCAGAAGACGGTGGCCAGAGACAGAGGTTTGTTGTACTCGTTTCGCAGGGAGATGTGCCTGTAACCGGACTGCAGTCCGTCCAGCGGGAGAATCCGCTGTCCGATCAGCTTACCGTTGTCATCGTACACGGCCACCCGGAGCACGGCGAGGTCTGGGAGGATCACCTGAGGGGTCGAGGTTCAAGCAGAACAAGAGACGAGAGACACGTGACCTGGAAGGCTGAATAAACTTGAAATAACAGGGAAAAAACACTCAAAATTATATTAAAATATATATATATTTATATTATTTTTCCAGTTGAACACAGGGCTGGGCGATATGGCAAACAAAAAAATAATAAAATCTTGATTTCTTTCAGAGTGATTGACCGACAGGAAGATTTATTTGCGAAGTTACGCTTTCTTTTTTGATAAATATTTCACCCTCATATTTGTTTCAGGGGAACACAAAGAGGAGAATGTTTCTGTGAAAGCATGAAACATTAAAATCACATTCAGATTTAAACGCGGCTGCAGAGCAGTAATGCGCTGGCTGTTACGCGTGTGAGAACTAAACGTGACGTTTTTGTCGTCTTTTTGTCAAATTTGTTATATGCAAAGTAACACAAACTATATACAACTGCCAAAACCTGAGAGAACACACTTAAAAAAAAATAAAATCAATGTTTAAAATAATGAAATAAACAAATACTACGACTACTATTACAACTAATAATAATAATATATTAAAACTAGATTAAAAAAAATGTTTGTAGACAAACTTTAAGTTGGCTTGAAAAAACCTAGCCAGAAAGTTTGAAGTAGTCTAAAAACTTTTGAAGCTTTTCAGTTTGAAAATTTAAGTTTTAGTTCAGGGTACTCAAGGTGGTTGCTAGGGTGTTGTTATGTGGTTGCTTGGGTTTTACTATGTGGTTCCTAAGGTATTTTGGATGGTTGCTAGGGTGTTGCTATGTAGGTGCTGAGATACTCTGGGTTGTTGCTAGGATGTTGCTATGCAGTTGCTAGGGTACTCTGAGTGGTTGCCAAGGTACTCTGAGTGGTTGCCAAGGTGTTGCTAAGGTACTCTCAGTTGTTACTAGGTACTTGGGGTGGTTGCTAGGGTGTTGCTATGTGGTTACTAAGGTATTTTGGATGGTTGCTAGGTGTTGCTATGAGGTATATGAGTATATGTGGTTGCTAAGGTACTCTGAATGGTTGCCAAGGTGTTGCTAAGGTACTCTCAGTTGTTGCTAGGTACTTGGAGTGGTTGCTAGGGTGTTACTATGTGGTTGCTAAGGTATTTTGGATGGTTGCTAGATGTTGCTATGAGGTATATGAGTATATGTGGTTGCTAAGGTACTCTGAGTGGTTGCCAAGGTGTTGCTAAGGTACTCTCAGTTGTTGCTAGGTACTTGGAGTGGTTGCTAGGGTGTTACTATGTGGTTGCTAAGGTATTTTGGATGGTTGCTAGGTGTTGCTATGAGGTATATGAGTATATGTGGTTGCTAAGGTACTCTGAGTGGTTGCCAAGGTGTTGCTAAGGTACTCTCGGTTGTTGCTAGGTACTTGGGGTGGTTGCTAGGGTGTTGCTATGTGGTTGCTAAGGTATTTTGGATGGTTGCTAGGTGTTCCTATGATGTACTCTGGGTGGTTGCTAATGTGTTGCATACTGCATAGAGTTGCTAAGGTACTCTGAGTGGTTGCTGAGGTGTTGCTAAGGTACTCTGGGTTGTTGCTAGGGTGCTGCTATTGCACTCTAGGTGGTTGCTAAGGTATTCAGGGTGGATGCTAAAGTGTTGCTTTGCAGTTGCTAGGGTACACTGAGTGATTGCTAAGGTATTCTGTGTGGTTGCTAGGGTTTTGCTATGCAGTTGCTATGACACTTGGGGTGGTTGATAAGGTGCTGCTGTGTGGTTGCAAGGGTAATCCGAGTGGTTGCTAGGGTGTTGCTATACGGTTGCTAAAGTATCCTGTAATAATATATGAAAATAAGTATGTTTCAATATTCACACAATAATCAGAGTGAAGGCCTGTTTTTGCTGGGTGATTTGCTAAATATATACAGCAGTAAGTCAGTGTTTTCTGTTCCAGTACTGCGGCTCGTATGTAAAGATCATGTTGTGTTTAATCACATAACAGCGTGTCGGAGTGGATAATGAGGCGCAGCGTTCAGCAGACCTCTATAGTAACTACTCCTATTATTTAGATAGAATTAAAATCCACGACTCCACGTCACATATGCTGTAGATAATGATAGGAGGTCATTCTGAGCCCCGCGGCTCTTTAGGACAAAAGAGCGTCACGTGACATAATCAAGACCAACACGTCACCTTTCTGAAGACGAACGGCTCTCCGTTGTACACCGGATTCAGCCCATTGTTCATCACCATCTTCGTCCGAAACTCTTTACGAATCGTGTCCGTGGGGAGCCCGTACATGTCCACCTCCACGTACGTCCCGATCTTCTTATCCGACAGAAACTGTCCAGAAATCACCTGAGAGACAAACACTGGACTCACTTTCAGCGCATGTCCTTTCACTTATTACAGTCATATTTTACAGAATTAATATGCTTCATTTACTGTGTTCAAGGCAGTGAGAGGCTTTGATTATCATTCAGGAAATGTATCAAACCAACTATAAGAGAACAAGGTTCAAAGGAAGAATTCCTACACTTTTTTTAACCAATCAGTGTCCGGGATCTTTCCACAACCTTTCCGATTGTTCGAGGCTACTGGATAAAGATTTTTAAAATAATAAATAAGTAAATAAAATTTTTTTTTATTTGATTACAGATATGTAAATAGATCAATTTAAACAAATGAATCAATTGGTCTAACTGATTCATTGAAAAGAACCGGTTTAAATAAATTGAATTTGATTCAAATTAATTTAATTAGATTTAAATGAATAAATGTAAATACATTTATTTGAATAGGTGATATATAATAAATAAACAAATAAATACATAAATAGATGTAAAGACAAATTACCTAATGAATCATTTATTCTGTCTAACTGATTCAATGAAAAAGAACTGATTTAAATGTAAATAAATAAATAAATAAATTATATATATATATATATATATATATATATATATATATATATATATATATATATATATATATATATATATATTAAACTAAATAAATAAATAAATAAACTGCCTATTGAATCATTAATTAAATATAATTATATATATTAAACTAAATAAATAAATAAACTGCCTAATGAATCATTTATTAAATTATATTTAAAGTATAAGTTTAAATAGATTTAAATAAATGTAAATAAATTGATTTAAGTAAATAAATATATGTTCAATGGTTCAAGGTTACTGGATAAAGATTTTAAAAATTACATTGTTAACTATAGTTAAACAAATAGTTTTAAATAAATCGAAATAGATGTAAATAAATAAATAAATATATTTAAATAAATGAATAAATAGATAAATAAGTACATAAATAAATATTCAGACTGACTGTCTGATACAAGAACTAATTTAAATATATTTAAATGAATAAGTATAAATAAGTAGAATTAAATAAAAGTAATTAAAAATTGTAAATAAATCAATTCAAATAGACCTAAATAAATAAATACATATTCAATTGTTCAAGGTTACTAGATGAAGATTTTAGAAATAATATACAAATACACCAAAACAAATAGATGTAAATAAATTTAAATAATATATTAAATGAATGAATAAATAAATAAACATTCATTTAGTCCGATTCATTAGGCAGATTCATTATTAAATTCAAATGAATAAATGTAAATAAGCAGATTTAAATCAATGATAACAAATAGAATTAAAGAGATTATAGAGTAAATAAATGAACAAATCCTCAGGTGAACTGCCTAATGAATCATTTATTAAATTATATTTAAAGTATAAGTTTAAATAGATTTAAATAAATGTAAATAAATTGATTTAAGTAAATAAATACATGTTCAATTGTTCAAGGTTACTGGATAAAGATTTAAAAAATTACATTGTTAACTATAGTTAAACAAATAGTTTTAAATAAATCGAAATAGATGTAAATAAATAAATAAATATTTAAATAAATAAATGAATGAATACATAAATAAGTACATAAATAAATATTCAGACTGACTGTCTGATACAAGAACTAATTTAAATATATTTAAATGAATAAGTGTAAGTAAGTAGAAGTAAATAAAAGTAATTAAAACGATTTTAAAAAATGTAAATAAATCAATTTGAATAGACCTACATAAATAAATACATATTCAATTGTTCAAGGTTACTAGATGAAGATTTTAGAAATAATACACAAATACACCAAAACAAATAGATGTAAATAAATTTAAATAATATATTAAATGAATGAATAAATAAATAAACATTCATTTAGTTTGATTCATTAGGCAGATTCATTATTAAATTCAAATGAATAAATGTAAATAAGCAGATTTAAATCAATGATAACAAATAGAATTAAAGAGATTACAGAGTAAATAAATGAACAAATCCTCAGGTGAACTGCCTAATGAATCATTTAGCCAGTCTAATTGATTCACAGAAAAGAAGCGACTCAAAAGAACAATTCACTCGTGAACCGGGTTCACTAAAGAAGCATCAGCGGTTTCTCCCCGGACACACACCTGGACGCTGCAGGTGGCCGCGATCACTCCGTCCACAGGCGTCTCCGAGAACGGGTCGAACATCCGATCCGGCCGGCGCATGAAATCCGGCTTCAGCAGATACCTGTGGGAGTCGGATCACGGCGTTCATTATAAGAGCTGTTATCAGCCGTCACCTCAAAGCAACGATCCATTTAATGAAGTCTCTCTTGTCCCATATTTCATGAACACCGCTAAACACAATGCTAATGGATGTGGCGCTGCGTTGCCGTGATTAATGCGCTGATTAATATGTTTGGAGTTTCACAGTGTCGCGCGCGGCTCACAGCGAGGATCACAGCTAATTAACACTGACAACTGTTGCTGCTTTAACGAAGAAATGAGTGAAAAAACGAACAACTTCAACTCATTTCCTCACACCGGCTCTGATGCTCGGCTGATTAATAGCTATAATCGATTTTTATGAGAGTAAATCAGTTATATGGAGTAATTATGCCACTTAAAATGTTTTAATGAAGTCATAATGTAGCATTTCATGAGCATTTTCCACTTTTTTGTTGGAGATTTACAATTAAACAGGCCGTTTATAACATGACCTTTTCACTTGTTCAAGGTTACCGGATAAAGATTTTTTTTAAATAATGAATAAATAAAAATAAGTAACTTAAATCATTTTAAGTGAAGAAATGTTAAGATAGATTCAAACAAATACATTTTAGATGAATAAATAAATATCTATTTATCAGAGAAATTCACTTAGTGAATCATTTAATGAATTTATTTAACGTTCATTTATTTAGGTGCTTCAGTTTAAATTTAAATAGAGTTAAATGAGTAAATGTAAATAAATGTATTTAAATAGATGTAAATAAATAGATTAAAATAAATAAATGAACGAATAAATAAATATTCAGAATGATTCATTTACTCTGTCGAACTGATTCATTGAAGAAGAACCGATTTAAATAAATAAAATGTAAATAGATTTAAAAAATATTAAAACATAAATATTCGGTCAAAACTGCCTGATGAATCATTTATTAAAATAAGTTTAAATAAGTTTAAATAGATTTAAATATATATAAATAAAATGATTTAAATAAATATATTTCCAGTTGTTCAAATTACTGGATAAAGATTTTAAAATATCAATAATAATAATTAAAAACAAATCATTTTAAATAAATGTAAACAGAGACATTTCAATGGATTTAAATAAATAAATATTTATTCACAGAAATTCAGTAATGAATCATTTACTGATTCATTGAAAATAATCAATTTAAATTAATAAATGTAAATATATATATATATATATATATATATATGTGTGTGTGTGTGTGTGTGTGTGTAAATAAACAGATAAAAAATTTTAAATAAAAAATAAATATGATAAAAAATAATAATAAAAATTCTGATTTATTGAAAATGAACCAATTTGAAGTAGAAAAATTGATTTAAATAGATTAAAATACATAAATAAATATTCAGACAAAACTGCCTATCAATCAAGTATTAAAATATATTTAAATAAGTTTAAATAAATATAAATAAATAGATTTAAATGCGTGTAAATAAATCGATTTCAACGAATAAATAAATTCCCAATTGTTCAAGGTTACTGGATAAATATAAACAAAATTATTTAAAAAAAATTACATATAAACAAACAAAAACAAAAAAAAAGAGTAAAATAGTTGTAAATAAAGTTAAGGTTTTTTCTTGAATAGAGAGCGAGTAACAGCGCAGTATGGATCGAGCTGCTGGACAGTACGTGTGTGTGACGTCAGGACGTTGTTGAGCTGAATTAAATGATGCTTTAGAGGACGTTTTGAAGTTTGAATTCTTCAGATCAGTGATGAATGAGACCCGTATGAACGCAGTGATGATGGAGTCAGAGTAACGCTTCATTAGTGCAATAGCGGTCAGAAAACTTGAGCAATAATGAGACGCAGCCCACCTCTGATTTGATGAAACTTTTCCCAGCACAGACACTAATGAATGTAAGGCATCATTTCCAGGTAAAAACCCTCTAGTTTGAGTTGTTTAGTGCAGTTAGTACAGTTATTCTCAGTAAATGAGTTACACTTACCCACATGAGCCGTTATACTCAAATTTCCCCTGGTTGAGCTGCATGGCCAGATCTACACAGAACAAAACCAAACACACAGAGAACAGGTTCAGAATTAAATGTCTGACCTTTAATGTGCTAATAAACAAGATATGTATTCATGTATTAAATAGAAATGTTTAGAATAGAAATAAATTTAAACAATGGAAATGTAATAAAGTAAATCAATATGAATAACAGAAAATAAATTAAACTAATATATTATCATGCATTTTACTTTTTTATATATTTTTATCAAATGTAATATTTTGCTTCAACATTAAGCCATTAAAAATATTATTACCAGAATTGTTTGACATTTAACTTACTAATAAATAAAATAATTAAATGTATTAATGTAATAAATAAAAATAAAATCACAAAAACATGAAAAGGTGAAATGTAATAATATGTAATAAAAAAGTGATGAAATTAAATTAAAAATGAAACTATTGTTACCATGCATTTATTATATATTTATATATATATATATATATATATATATATATATATATATATTTATATATATATATATATATATATATATTATTATATTGTTTTTATATATATATATATATATATAATATTTTATTTATATTTTACTACTTAAAATAAAAAGACAGAAATAAGTATTAAATGTCTGACATTTATTTAGCTAATAAGTAAAATAATTAAATCCATAAATGAAAATAAAACTAATGTATTACCTTAATTGTTTTACTTTTTTATTGCAATTTTTTTAAAAATATTTCATATTTTGATAATGCAATAAAGTAAATGTGATAAATGAAAAATATTTTCACTAATATTAATAACAAAATAATACATATACATATATATATATATATATATATATATATATATATATATATATATATATATATATATATATATATATATTACCATGCTTTTTTTTTTACTTTTATTTATTTATTTTTTAAATTTCATATTTTACTAGAATTAATTATCATCCATTTTGCCAAGGCATGGTTCCCACAATGAACAATGAATTTCCATGAATTTAACAATTTTAAATCACATGATTTTGCTATTTGCCAATAAATAAAACATTAAAAATATTATAAAATAAATTTAATATAATAAATTAGCGAATTATAAATCACTACCATACATGTTTGGAACACAGTAATACCTTAAAGAACAATGTAAATACCGGGGTAATCACACTTGGAAGGGCTGATGTAAGTATTAAAGTTTATTTTTGTGAGTTTTCCATCACATGACGGGAATCTGCTCTGATTTGTTCCTCTTTAACAGAAGCGTGTCACTGTCTGACATCATGACTGACACATCAAACCGTCTCCAGCCGACAGCAGCAGAACAAACCAAAGCCCTTCGCAGCGCAAACAAGGTTTCAGGTGTACTCCACTGTTCTCACATCACACAAACACCTTCAAAGATGGATTCCTCCTTAATATCTGACACTCAGACTGGCTTATTCATCACAATAACAGAGTATCGTCTGTTTCAACACTGATAATACATGTAACAATAAAAATGTTTCTTGAGCAGCGAATCAGAATGATTTCTGAAGGATCATGTGACACTGAAGACTGAAAATTCAGCTTTGATCACTGGATATAAATTACATTTTATAATATAATCACATTATTTTATAAAGTGTAAAAATATTTAATAATATTACCGTTTTTACTGTATATTTATTCAAATAAATGTAGCCTGGGTGAGCAGAAGAGACTAACATTAATAATCTGAAACTTTTAGCGGATATTTGTTGTATATTTTAATAATTTTTTCATCATAGCTACAATGTAAATTAAAAATCTGTGATTCTGGAGCACAAAAGCAGTCATAAATCACACGGGTATATTTGTAGCAAAAGCCAATAATACATTGTATGGGTCAAAATTATCGAAAATTTTCTTTTATGCCAAAAATCAGTAGGATATTAAGTAAAGATATTTTGTAAATTTCCTACTGTAAATATATCAAAAATTATTTTTGTGAGTGGATATGCATTGCTAAGGACAAATTTAAAGGTGATTTTCTCAATATTTTGATTTTTTTGCACCCTCAGATTGCACCAAATATTATCCTATCTGAACACACTATAAAGCTTAATTATTCAGCTTTCAGATGATGTATAAATCTAAATTTTAAAAAAATTGACGCTTATGATTGGTTTTGTGGTCCAGAGTCACGTATTTCTATAGGTTTTCTATGACCACCACACCATATCCCAATTATATATTACAGTGTTAGTTCACCCAAAAATGAAAATTCAGAAATTCAGTCATTAATTCCTCATGTAGTTCTAAGACCTTCGTTCATCTTCAGAACACAAATGAAGATATTTTTGACGAAATCTGAGAGCTTTCAGTCCCTCCGTAGAGATCCAACCCAACTACTACATTTAAGGTCCAGAAGGATAGTAAAGACATCATTAAAGTACTCCAGTGGTTTAACCTCAATTTTATGAAGCGACGTGAGTGCCTTTTTATTTATTTATTCATAAACATTTATTTTTTGGCATTTTTGCCTTTTATTGGGATAGGACAGGAAGCGAAGCGGGAGAGAGAGAGGGGGATGGGATTGGGAAAGGACCGCGAGCCGGGACTCGAACTCAGGTCGCCGAAGCGCATCGGCGCGCTGCCCACGAGGCTATCGGCGCTGACGTGAGAGCTTTGTTTGCGCACGCGAAACGCATGCGTCGTGCTGCTCCCATAAACACTCACGCATGTGCGTTGAGTTTACACGCGAATCCGAACACACCACGAATGCGTCGTGAAGCTCTCGGGAAAGTGTATTGCAGATCTGCTATTTTAACAGTGTAAATAGCATCAATCGCTAAGAAAACATGCTATTTTAACAGTGTAAATAGCATCAATCGCTAAGAAAACATGCTATTTTAACAGTTTAAATAGCATCAATCGCTAAGAAAACATGCTATTTTCACCTAGTGTAAATAGCATCAATCGCTAAGAAAACATGCTATTTTAACAGTGTAAATAGCATCAATCGCTAAGAAAACATGATATTTTAACAGTGTAAATAGCATCAATCGCTAAGAAAACATGCTATTTTAACAGTGTAAATAGCATCAATCACTAAGAAAAAATATTTTCACCTAGTGTAAATAGCATCAATCGCTAAGAAAATATGCTATTTTAACAGTGTAAATAGCATCAATCGCTAAGAAAACATGCTATTTTAACAGTGTAAATAGCATCAATCGCTAAGAAAACATGCTATTTTAACAGTGTAAATAGCATCAATCGCTAAGAAAAAATATTTTCACCTAGTGTAAATAGCATCAATCGCTAAGAAAATATGCTATTTTAACAGTGTAAATAGCATCAATCGCTAAGAAAACATGCTATTTTAACAGTGTAAATAGCATCAATCGCTAAGAAAAAATATTTTCACCTAGTGTAAATAGCATCAATCGCTAAGAAAATATGCTATTTTAACAGTGTAAATAGCATCAATCGCTAAGAAAACATGCTATTTTAACAGTGTAAATAGCATCAATCGCTAAGAAAATATGCTATTTTAACAGTGTAAATAGCATCAATCGCTAAGAAAACATGCTATATTCACCTAGTGTAAATAGCATCAACCGCTAAGAAAACATGCTATTTTAACAGTGTAAATAGCATCTATCGCTAAGAAAACATGCTATTTTAACAGTGTAAATAGCATCAATCGCTAAGAAAAAATATTTTCACCTAGTGTAAATAGCATCAATCGCTAAGAAAATATGCTATTTTAACAGTGTAAATAGCATCAATCGCTAAGAAAACATGCTATTTTAACAGTGTAAATAGCATCAATCGCTAAGAAAATATGCTATTTTAACAGTGTAAATAGCATCAATCGCTAAGAAAACATGCTATATTCACCTAGTGTAAATAGCATCAACCGCTAAGAAAACATGCTATTTTAACAGTGTAAATAGCATCAATCGCTAAGAAAAAATATTTTCACCTAGTGTAAATAGCATCAATCGCTAAGAAAACATGATATTGTAACAGTGTAAATAGCATCAATCGCTAAGAAAATTTGCTATTTTAAGTGTAAATAGCATCAATCGCTAAGAAAATTTGCTATTTTAAGTGTAAATAGCATCAATCGCTAAGAAAACATGATATTGTTATAGTGTAAATAGAATCAATTGCTAAGAAAACATGCTATTTTAACAGTGTAAATAGCATCAACCACTAAGAAAATAAGCTATTTTCACCCAGCGTAAATAGTCAATGCCATATTTTGAGCTGAAACTTCACAGACACATTCTGTGAACACCAGAGAGTTATATTACATTTGGTGAAAGAGGCATAATAGGTTCCTTTAAAGACACATGTATGTGGAGTAAAAAAATGTTCAGAAACAAGCTCCAAAAGTTGAAGTGAATGATGTGCAGATGGAGCTGTGTGTGTGTGTGTGTGTGTGTGTGTGTGTGTGGTCTGCATTACCTGGGGTCTGGAAGTTCAGAGACACCATCTGGCAGCCGGCGTTCCAGAAGATCTGTGGCATATAATTACTGGAGTCCACTCGGCCTCCTTTGGGGTAGATGCGACTCATCTGTCTCTTGTTGTAGCTGCGCATCTCATTCAAGGAAACTAAAATGGAAAGGATTGAGGGATTTTTGGCTCCTGCACACTCCGCTTCATCCTTGAAGGCATCCTCACACTGTAGGTCTGCTGTTTTCACAGTACAAACGCTCTTTGAAAGCGGATCTTTTGGATGAGAACAGAGATATGACGGATCTCTCATTATAAACCTCTACACCCTTCAGTCAGGCTTTTCTTCTCAAGGGTTTCAGAAGTTTTCCTCTTAGTTAGAAGGACCGAACACACTGTCTGACTTCATACGGCCGCTAAAAAACACCAAAACGCCAGCGGATTAAAAAACGTCGAGATCAAAAAGCCGATTCTTCAACAACCTCTCTTCTTCATAATTTGGATGATGATAAAAGATCCTGCAGCATTTGAAAACAGATCGTACGTGATTTATTATAGTGTCCTGTAGGAACGCAGAGACATTCGGTGTGATTTAAATGTCCGAGTCATTTTTTTGGGCCACTGTTTTGACAAAATACCCTAAAATGAGCTCAAATCTAGACATGAAATCCATAGGGTTCAGTATTACGTTTCTCACATTTAATTTGCTAATAACAAAAATAATTAAATGTAATGAAATACATTTGAATTCATTAATAGAAAAATGCAACGTAATAAAATAAATTCACAAATAAAAAAAAGACAATATTTTATTTAAATGATATTTAATTTGTGAATAAATAAAGAATTAAAAATTAAGATTTAATTAATTAATTTAATTAATTAAGAATTAAACAAAACTATGATATTTCCTCTATTTTATTCACCTAGATTTTTGATATTTAATTTGCTAACAACTAAAATAATTAAATGTAATGTAATAAATTTGAATTCATTAATAAAAAAATGCAACGTAATAAAATAAATTTAACAAATGAAAATAAATTCACAAATAAAAAAAGACAATATTTTATTTCAATGATATTTAATTTGTGAATAAATAAAGAATTAAAAATTAAGATTTAATTAATTAAGAATTAAACAAAACTATGATAATTTCCTCTATTTTCTTCACCTAGATTTCTGATATTTAATTTGCTAACAACTAAAATAATTAAATGTAATAAAATAGATTTAATAAATAAAATTTAATTCACTAATAAAAAAAAGTAAATGATACACTAATGCAATAAAATTAATTTAACAAATGAAAATAAATTCACCCAAACATAGAGAAATTATGATATTGTATTTTAATCATATGATTTAAATATTTGCTAATGAATTTAAAGAAAAACACAAACAAAATAAATTAGACTGATATTACCTCTATATTTTATTCACCTCTAAAATATTACATTTCTGATATATAACTAGCTAACTAAAATAATTGACAAAAAAAATTAATCTAATAAATAAAAACAAATTTACTAATAAATGAAAATGCTAAAAATGCATTAAAATAAATAAAACATTAAAATATTAAATTATGATATTAGCAATATTTTACTCTAAAATCAAGACATGATTTTGACATTTTTATTTTAATTAGATTAATTAATTTTCTAATAAATAAAACAATGAAATGTAATAAAACAAATAATTATTTAAAATAAAAATTAAATGAAATACAATATTTTATTAGTAAATTGATATTATGCTATATTATATTATATATTATATATAGCCAACTGTTTCCAACCATCCATCTTATTTTTTGCGCTCATGCGCCCCCTGGAATCAGAGAAGTACACTACAACTTCAACAGCAAAAACATCATGAAAGAAAACAAAATATAACTTAAATGTGACATTTTCCTCAGTAAAATGATGTTCAGACATCATGAGATAAAACCCGTTTCATTCTACACGGCGTTGGGCGGTCATATATTCAGCTAAATACTCATTTTATCACTTTAATGCAGAATAAATGATTGATAAGTGGCTGTTGTGTGCACCTTTAAATGAGACCCATACTGACATTGAGGCGTTTCATCGGTCAGACACGAGCGCAGGACACACGGCTCGGCCTCACAAGAAAGGATACTTCACGAATTCAATGGCGTTTGTCCTTAAATATCCCAAACCGACCGACTCGTTGAAGGAAGACATGTTGTGATGAATATTGTTTTCTGTGGACATAGAGACGAGATACACACATTTTCCAAATTGGAATATTTAACAGTTTCCAGAAACTTTACATTTCATTCATGATATTTTGCACCAATTTCACAGGAAGTGACAATTTTGTTGGGATGGGACGGAAATGCCGCTTTATCCTCATACGTTTTATGCGATATTCCAGTTAAATTCACAACTTTGGATGGAAACATGTCTCAAAGTACTTGCCCTCGGCCTCATCGAAGCCGATGAACTTCACCGCCTGGGCGTAGTTGACGATACTGGACAGATACGGGTGGATGTTGGTCGTGGCCGCCACATACGTGTACGACTGGATCAGCGCTAGTTCGTCAGCCACGTTCGTCTCGCTAACCTGGAAACATAAAATAAGAAACATAATAAGCAAACGTTTGTTCACATCTTGATAACGGTTACAGTTCTCACAACTTTGCCGTTTTTCTTCATGCAGGCGAGATTCCCGTCATCAGAGGAAACAAGACAGTAAAATATAAAAGCTTCTCCAGCACATGATCATGATAAGAGGCTTGAAGTGAAGTCATTCTGACACAAAAACTGACGACTGTCTCCGGTTCCTGTGGATGACACGCTCTTTGAAGAAAAGAAAAACCGTCCTGAGGTAATGTTAATTGCGCTTTTAAAACGTATAGAAATAATAACTTCTTTAGAAGCTAAAAGCAATGGTTTACTCACACATATTTCTTTTTCCCCTTATAATGATAGCTAAAAAAAACATATGTTATAAAAAATAAATAAAATAAATGGTAACTGAAATAAAAAGTGAACTTATTTTATTTCAGCTAGTTGCGAATTGTTACTTTAACTTGAAGTACAAACTAAAAATAAAATAAAAAAAACAATAATGATAAACTTACTAAAACAAACTAAAATTAAAATATAGAAATAAAAACTTTCAATACAAATAAAAAACTTATAAATATTGAATATTTATAATAAAAAACTATAATAGTATAAAATACCACTGATAAAAAGCACTTAAACTTTTAGTAACTTTTAGCACTTAAAGTTTTAGTAATTTTAGTACTTAAACTTATTTTATTTCAGTTTGTTTAGTTTAACTTTCAGTACCAAAATAACTAAAACTAAAATAAAAATGAATAAAAACCATATAGACATTTTCTTTTTTCATGCTGTTTAAAACAAACTAAAATTAAATGAAAACGGAAAATATGACCAATAAAAACTAGTTCAATATTAATAAATTAAAAATATTGAAAAATATGATTAATAATAATATAATATTGAATATTAATGAATACATGTAATATTGAATATTAATAAAAAACTATAATAGTATAAAATACCACTGATAAAAAGTACCACACTTAGACTAAGTACTAAAAGTTTTAGTAATTTTAGAACTTAAACTTATTTTATTTCTGTTTTTTAGTTTAACTTTAAGTACGAAAAATAACTAAAACTAAAATAAAATTTAATAAAAACAATATAGACATTTTCTTTTTTCATGCTGTTTAAAACAAACTAAAATTAAATGAAAACGGAAAATATGACAAATAAAAACTAGCTCAATATTAATAAATTAAAAATATTGAAAAATATGATTAATAATAATATAATATTGAATATTAATGAATAAATGTAATATTGAATATTAATAAAAAAATTATAATAGTATATTAATGAAGCCATAAAAGCAAATAAGCAGGACTTTTATTATGCTTTTGTGTCACTAGAGATGCAATTCTTAAAAAAAATATATTATTTTTTTCCTCCATCAGATCAATTAACAGCAAACCGGAAGGACACGCGTGTGAGTGAATATTAATTTTTGTAACAGTTATTAAATAAGAAGGATGTAAGAACCTTTCTGGGTGTGAGCAGCACCTCTTCCTCACGATTCTCTTCCTCGGTGATCAGGCATCCGTGAATCCGCTCGGGATGAGCTTCGTTTAACAGCTCTGCTAATGAGGAGAAAAAAGAGTGAACGTGAAATTAATACAATCATTCAAAATACAGACTAGAAACAAGAGCATGTTCAGGTGACATGATCAAAGAACAACTGCTGACAGAATCTGCCATTAGCTTAGATCCTCCCCTGAGTCGAACGAGCTGTAAAGGCTCCGCCCTCTTCTGGAAAGGGGGAGGGGAGCAGCAGCTCATTTGCATTTAAAGATACACACATAAAAAAAGTGCATCCACCCAAAGAGGGTGAAACATGAAACATGATCTGTGGGGTATTTTGAGCTGAAACTTCACAGACACGTTCTTGTAAAAAGGGGTCATGATAGCCCACCGGTGGTCGTCTCTTCCTCATTCTCATCTTCAGATAAGTTTGTGGAGATGCTCGGCTCTCCGGCCTCCATGTGCTTCCTGAAGTGCTCCAGCTGTTCTGTGGATTTAAAACGGTGTCAAAACTCATTAAATACACATCAGTTTTTTTATGAGGACCTTGAGAATTAAGTTTGTTGACACACAATGGCAAAATAACTACTACTTAAACACAAATACAAATATTTACCATGGTTTCTGCCAAAATACCATAGTTACACCATGTCATAAATACGAGATGACAACCCGTGACGTTCTACTCACAGTTCTACACCAAATTAATCTGCGGAACTCAGGTGGTACAAGTCAGAGATCTCAGAAAATTCTGAGTTTACAAGTTGAAATTACGAGTTCTGGAAGGACGCACCTTCAGTTACGATGACCAGAATTTCAGAGACTTTTCATTAGAGCACTAATGTTTACTTCAGAAAATATACCTGCCATATTAATAACTCATATTATGATTTAACTGTACTAACTATGGTATTCGGCAGAAATGACTGTTGAAAAGAGTAGATTTCACTACTTTTTTCAACTTCGGGTTTCAATCTTCTGTTCTTGATGAGGATTTTTCCTCTGATGTCATTCGGAGACGGCAGCGGACATCCGGCCTCCATCTGAGAGGGAATGAAAGATAAAAACATTAGCTGTGTCATGGGCTCTTGAATAAACACATCATGAAATATTGTGTTTAAAAACACAAACACACTTACTGGGAAATCATCTAACGGCTGCTTCAGTAGCAAATCTCCAAAAATGTCCTCACAGTAGCGCGCCAGTTTATACTGCTGATGTTTCCTGAGGGAAAGGTGCGTTTATTGTGCATTTCTTTGTTATAATCATTTCTTTATGTAGTTAGTGAGATATTAATAAGCACCTGGATTAATCGTTTCAAAGCACATACGTACGTGCAGTGGTTTTCGAAGGACAGGATCACAGGATACTCAGATGTCATGAAGGCCGTTTCTTTAATTCCATGAATGACGTCCTGCGAATAACATACTGTAAATGTCTTTCGTTCTGAATATTGGCAAACAAAGCATTCGTGCAGATAGATTTACTTGACTGTTTAAAGCTCAAGAGAAATGATGATATCATATAAGACTCTTCTGGACTTGATTGTGAAGACACGCTGTGCTCGTGTTCACCTTGAACAGGACGTCTGTGCACATGGCCTTGCCGTGAGTGATTATGGGTTCCTGATCTTCCCCTTTTCCATCCCAGCAGTCCAACTCAACACACCTGCCAACACGCGTTTCTGACAGTCAACAATATATTCGAAATCAATTTTTATGTATGGCGTTGAAACATGCGGCAAAAATCACACTCTTTCTAAGTATCTTTGTCTTGTTTTGAAGTAAAACCATCTATACATCAACAACCTACTAGCTATATATGTCTTTCTTGTTTCTGACTGAGACAATCAAAGAAATATGAATAAATATAAAATATGAATTAATATCTTGACGCGTCCGAGCTTTATGATGGCAGTAATGCGCTACCAAACGATGCTATCCACATCTATCCATCATAAACATATTCCACACGGCTCCAGAGGGATAATAAAGGCCTTCTGAAACAATGTGTTTGTGTACGAGCAGGGCGGGCGAGAGCCGTGAGGGAACGGCGCGAGTGATAATGAGCGTCAGCTGCGCGCTACACCGGTCTCGTATCTCTCACGGAGGAGCTCCGGAAGCATAAAAGAGGAGCAACGACAGTGAAGGACGAGAGAGGACCAGACCTGGACTTTATTTTGAAATGTAACACAGTTCTTAATTACGGGAAGAAGGAGGCGGGAACTGGCGAACATTAAACGTAATTTTAATCAAATAAATAAACAAACAACAAAACGAAAGTAAAAGTTCCTCACGGCGACTGCCGCCCACTCAAACATAATACAACACAACATAAAATCCAGGCCTGGTCCTCTCTCGTCCTTCACTGTCGTCGCTCCTCTTTTATGCTTCCGGAGCTCCTCCGCGAGAGATACGAGACCGGTGTAGCGCGCAGCTGACGCTCATTATCACTCGCATCACCGGCCTCGCGCCGTTCCCTCACGGCTCTCGCCCGCCCTGCTCGTCACAATATCCATATTTAACAAGTTATGAAGTAAAATATCCAGCTTTCTTTCAAATTACGGGAAACCGATCTGGTGTCGTGTCAGCCACATAAGTTGAACAGGGAAGGCGTATGACGTACAGTGTAAGCTTTTTGAAGAATATGGAAGGCGGAAGCTGGATATTTTACTTCACAACTTGTTAAATATGGATTTTTTTTACACAAACGCATCGCTTCGCTTCAGAAGGCCTTTATTATCCCTCTGGAGGTGTGTGGAATATGTTTATGATGGATGGATGTGGATGAAGACTCTTTCTTCAGCTCACACTCGTTTGGCAGCTCATTACTGCCATTATAAAGCTCGGGATATTTATTAATATTTTTCAGATTGTGTTCATTAGAAAGAAGAAAGTCATATTCAGCTAGGATGGCTTGAGGGAGAGTAAAGCTTGGGGTGATTTTCATTTGGAAGTGAACTAATCATTTAAAGTTGAACCACTGCAGTCAAGGTGACCGTTTTAACGATGTTTTTACTACCTTTCTGGACCTTGAATGACAGTAATTATACTGCTTTCTATTGGGGATGAAAAAAAAACTCTTGGATTTCATCAAAAATATCTTAATTTGTGTTCTGAAGATGAACAAAGGTCTTACGGGTGTAGAACGACATGAGGGAGAGGAATTAATGACTGAAATTTCATTTTTGGGTGAACTAACCTGTTAAAACCACTCAAATAAATAAATAAATAATTAAGTGTTATTGGAAATGCATGATATTACCTGCAGCCGGACAGCAGCACCTGTCTGTAAATCTCCACTGAGGATCTGCCTCCAAACTGTCTGCCGGTCAGGTAGGTGTTGTGAGACGAGTTGATGAAGTAATGCGACAGAGGATGATCCATCTCCTGATAAACCTCCAACCGGTCCAGAAACACCGGAGCGTTTTCATCAGACATCAGATACCGGCAGAATCCATCACATGACATCAGACCTGCACAAATCCCTCCATTTATCCATGCGTGTACAAATGAGATGTTTAAGAAAGTCCTTTAATCTGTCTGTTGAAGTTCATATGGGCAAATGAACAATAGTTGCTGTACTTCGACACAAGGTGGCGCTGCAAGATTACAAAACTGTACTTACATAAGATATGAACTTGACTTTAAGGCATGAACAATGAAAACAAACCAAGCACTTAAATCATAATAATAATACTTTATTTTTACTGTGCAGTAAATCTAGACAACATGAGAGTAAGTTTTATATTATTAAATGCCAACTTGTCAAATTAATAAATAAGGCCTAAATTATTTAATTTTGGGAAAAGAGGCTGTAGAATATTGTTTGCCAGGAACAATCCTCAATTATATAGTATATATATATATATATATATATATATATATATATATATAAAAATACACCGATCAGGCATAACATTATGACCACCCTCCTAATATTGTGTCCCACTTTTGCTGTGACCCGTGGAGGCGTGGACTCCTCTAGACCCTGAAGGTGTTTTGTGGGATCTGGACCAAGATGTGAGCAGCTGTAAGTTGTGAGGTGGATCCTCCATGGATCGGACTTGTTTGTTCAGCTCATCCCACAGATGCTCGATTGGATAGAGATCTGGGGAATTTGGAGGTCAAGTCAACACCTCAAACTCAATGTTGTGCTCCTAAAACCTTTCCTGAATCATTTTTGATTTGTGTCAGGACGCATTATCCTGCTGAAAGAGCCACAGACACCAGGGAATACCGTGAAAGAGTGCACATGGTCTGCAGCAATGCTTGTAGGTGGTTCGTGTCACAGTAACGTCCACATGGACGGCAGGACCCAAGGTCTTCTGATGATTCATCAGACCAGGCCATCTTCTTCCATGGTCCAGTTCTGATGCTCACGTCCCACTGTTGGCTCTTTCTGCGTTGGACAGGGGTCATCATGGACACCTGACTGGTCTCGTCTCTGTGTGTCCTGACACCTTTCTATCAGAACCAGCATTAACTTCTGGAGCTCGTCTGTTGGATCGGACCACACGGATCAGCCATCAATGAGCCCGTGACCCTGTCTCCAGTTCTCCTCTGTTCCTTCCTCTGACCTCTTTTGATAGACACTGACCACTGCAGACGGGAACATCCCACAAGAGCTGCAGTTTTGGAGATGCTCTGATCAAACTCCCTCAAATCCTTACGCTTGTCCATTTTTCCTGCTTCCAACATCAACTTTGAGGACAAAACGCTGCCTAATATATCCAGCACTGACAGGTGCCGTGATGAAGATCATCAGTGTTATTCTCTTCATCTCAGTGTCATCATGTTATTCCTGATCAGTGTATATTTGACTGTACAATGCCAGCATATAATAGTCATATATAAACACAAAAAGAGCCACACACCTTTCATCCTCAGTGTCTCATCAGGCTCAAATCGCTCTATGATTTGGAAAGCGCATTTACAGTCGAAGAACGGGAAGAGGATTTCATTCAGACGTGGATCTCTCTGATTCTACCAAAGAGAAAAAAACCTGCAGGTTACAGTAACTCGGTGTTTCCCGACATTTTTCTCACAACAGCACAGTTTTGATAAGTAAAAAATCACAACCAGCACTAAAACTTGAAGCAAAAGTTTGATGTTGGCTTGAGAAAGAGCCAAAGCAAGTCTGTTCGGTGTTTTTTCTTCTATTTAAGGCTGTAACAAACTGTACTTTGATGATCGATTGCGCCCATTTTATATTAGGTGAGTATGTACTAACATTTGAATTAATCATTATTGTGTACATATATGAATGTGCTTTAGTTCATTTCTATAATTTCACAGTTGACCTTCCCTTACACCCTAACTAGGCCAACTTTCTCTAATACACACATGCAGAAAGTTAAACAAAAGGAACAAGCTGCTTCTTTGAAGAAAAAAAAAAAAATAAGACTTCAAAGAAAAGACACACAACAGAGCAAGCCAAAATCATATTGATTTGTACTGTTTAATGTTCCTTCAGGATGCACTAACTCTAATGACTGCCAGACGCTCACATGCAGGATATTAAAAGTTAATAAAAGAAAACATTGCTTACTTCGTTCAAAAAGTGGACTAACTGGTCGACGCATAAATAGTCGCCTTTGTCTCCCCTGCTGAAAAGAAAAGCAGCAGCATTTTCAAGTGACGTTCCCATTGTTCCAGGGAATGATTCATTCATGTTTCTCAGCTCGCTCGACTAGAAGTTTCTCAATCAGTCCAGTTAGATTAATGGTTTAATAGTCGAGCTCCTCAGGATAACGCATGTTTAAATATGACGCTGTTTAGTTTAGTGTTGTGGAGCTTGAGGGAAAAACTCTAAAGAAAACATGACAGCAAACTGTTGAAGAGAGGAGCTTGAAAATATCTTTCTTCAGTGCAAAAAGTAATTCGGAGAATAAATGCATGGTTGCATGACTTGCATGAGTTCTTTTGACTTAATAAATGTCGATCATTACATTAACTTAATATTGTCTGTAATTTCAACTCAAATTTATGCGTTAATTGGCTTTTTTTAAAAATTAAGTAACGTAATGAAATTGTCTTGATAACTTGAGATATTAAGCAGTGGATTTTCATAGGAGAATGGATAAGGAGAACAAATGTTGAAATTAAGTGTTAATTGACCCTTCGCCAGCAGTTTGATTAACAGGTGATCTGACCAATCAGAACCCCGAATCCCGAATAGTAGATTAACGTTGGTGAACTTGAAAAATTGTGTGTCCTCACGTCTTTCCGCTCTTGAAACAACATTCCTTCTGATGTTCATTCATGTTTATTTGATGCTATAAATGAACTAGTATGAAGAGATGATCGGTTCACGAGGAGCTACAGCGATCTGTCACCACACATTAAACACACACTAGACGCTATTTATTGATTAAACTTCAGTAAAAAATTACAATATTTTAAATATGAAACTTGTCAGTGTCCTCTTTGCTCCAGGATGTATTTTTCACTGCGTGAGAACATGATGTGTGGCGTGAGAGCGGCATAGCAACAGTAACTAAAGGGGGCGGGGCTTTGCGAAGGGTCAATTAATGTGTTTTTACCTGTTATGTTTGACTTTTAAAAGAGTCTCTGTAATGTTGAAGTTTGTGTGGTTATCATTGTGATGAAGAGTAGAAAGATGAAGATTGACTCTGTGAGCAATGACTGCGCTAATGCCAGTGACAATTAATATTTTACATGTCCATTAAATATACTTGTTAAATAAATAAATATATGTTAAAATATGTTTAAATATATGTTAAATAAATTACATATAGCATGTGCTATGAGAAGTTGTTGTTTTGAACTGAAATAGAAAAGATTATATGTTTCCAGTGCTACAACTTAAAAATTTGTGTTTATGATACATATTATAAAGTTCTTCTAACTCAATGTAGCTTGTTGGTTGAACGTAATTTCACTCAAAGTTGCCATAAAAAAAACAAAAATGATGCAAACTGTTGCGTAATTTTATTTAATTCATTTTTTGGTGGTGGGAATTATTAACACAAAATTAAAAATTTAAATAAATTGACGAAATACTGAGGGAACGAAAAATTATGACCTTATAAAAGAAATGTTTATTGTTTAATGAACTATTAAATTAATTCAATGTAAATGTATAATATCTTTTTTTAAACCATATGATACAAAAATTATGCTTAAGTATAACCAGTGTTGGGGAAAGTTACTTTTAAAAATAATGCATTACTAAATTGCATGACTCCCTAAAAAAGTAACTAACTGTATTGCTGTATTACATTACTTTCGCTTGTTTGTTTGTTTTTAATAACAACAAAAAAAAATTCCATTTTTGGCAAAAACTCTTATTTCTAAATCTAATGTAATGTAATTATTGCTCATTAGTAACTTGCGTTACTTATTTGAAAATATAACTTGGATATTTTGTTGTAAATAGAAAAAGTAATGTGTTACTTTACTAGTTACTTGAAAAAAAGTAATCCGATTACATAACTCAAGTTACTTGTAATGCGTCACCCCAATAACATGTATTGATGAATATTTCACAATAAGACCAGGATGTACTGTAGCATGTATTAAGAAAAATTTACGTTATAATGACATTAAAAAAAATCATTTTTAATCAAAATACTAAATACTTTGTTTGAATCAGCTCAGAATATATATCGGCTGAATTCATATGATTTGAATAAAGCAGCTTTATATTTGTTGCTAATAATTTGTATAATATACTGTATATTTAAACAAATAAACACAGAGCAGGTTGCATGCTTACAATTTCTTGAAGAGTTCTTCAATATCAGTTCTGGGACAAATCTTCTGCGTAAGGCTGTAGAACTTCTCAAAGGTGAAGATCTCATGCTCGATTTCATCATTCTGGTAAAAGACGTGGATAATGCAAAAGACGTGGATAATTGCAATTCATTAGTACCAAAAATTAGAAACCATAATAGGAGCATACTACCATACTACTCAAACTATTGCTGCAGTACGCACTGCCAAAGAGAACATGCAACATAAAGAGGTCATGTGACAAATAATGTAGCATATTGTGTGCTGTAAACATTAGTATTCATTTTATCATTCAAATTTAAGGCTTTTTAAGATTTGCAAAACTGACTGAAAGTTTAACTGACTATAAAAATGATGACTTAAACAACTTTAGAGTTCAAATGATACAGGCTTTTACAAAAAAAAACGAAAACAAAATAAATAATAAACCTCACATTTCAGCTTTTAAACCATTTTTAAGAAAACTGATGTGTCAAAATGATACATTATAATATATTATATTAAATTATATATATTAATATTATTTTAAGAATGCACATCATCTTCTTTTCTGTCCACCGGCTGAATGAAAATGCAATTTTATGCAGAAATATAGCGGTTACCCTGGTGCTGCCTGAACACAACGCTGCTATTTTTGTTCAATATATTTTTTTCTTTTCTATTTTTAGAGAATTTCATGGTACTAACTAATATTTATGCATTTGTTGTCTTGAAATTAATAATAATAAAAAATCACTTTTTTTTTTAAATTAAATCTGTGTGTCATGTTAAAATAGAGACAATGCCTTTAAAATCCAATTTTTGAAGTCAGATTAGCACCATCTGGTGGGAGTAAAAAGAGAAAATGCAATGCCATGATGTAACCTCTAGATGCCTATATAGCTCTATATAAAAAGGCTTATATGTTCTCTAGATGTTTTTAGACATAAATACTTATTTTTATTAAGTTGTGGATTTGGACATTTATATAATGCTCACAACACAAGTTTCAGATATTGTTGAGAGTAGCATAAGCTAGAACATGGAGGGGAAAGAAAGGATAGTATTTTATTCTTCATCATGGCTGATTTGTAGAATTGCACACACTGTATTTTCATATTTTTGCCTATTATTGCGAACAACACAAGTCACATAGCGACTGCCACAAAAGTCAGAGTTTCGTATAAAGTAACAATGTTTAAAATTTCAAAACTTTTTTTTTTGGTTTAAAATGACCAAACAACACCAGCGGGTCAAGCATGTAAACGCAACCTAAAAGAATATTATTCTCGTGTGGCTCACATCAATATTTCTACAATTATATCACTATTGATATCTCCATCCTGGATCTCCATATACGTGACGATATTTGAGAGAAAGTAAGTGCTGTTAAAAATTACCTTTCCACTGGGTAAACCAAGATCCTTCAGTGCCTGGAAAATACCCTTCTCCGTTTTGCCTGAGGCAAAGGTTCTTGTGATACTGCAGGAATTCAGAAACATTCACTGGTGATAAAAATAGACTTCAGTCTTCTTTTTATCACCAACTCATCAAAACTCTGCAGGATCATTTATTCCAAACATGTCAAATGTGTTTGTGCATCTTTCTTTATTTGGTTTATAACTTGAGTGATATTTTGTTATTAAACGCAATGACATTCAGACGAGTCGATTACTCACTATATGAACAATAATCGCTGTAAAACATACAGACAGGGTTGTGGAGTAATGAAATACAAGTAACTTAGTTACGTATTTAAAATACAAGATTTGAGTAACTATATTTCATTACAGTTACATTTTAAATGGGTGGTAATCAGATTACAGTTACATCTGAAAAGTGTTTTAGATTACCAAAGTGATTACTTTGAGTTTTAATGTCATTTAAACAGCAATTGGTGATTCTCTGACTCTGACCGTCTGAAAAAGAGGAGTTCAGTTTCATCAACATTTTAATACTTTTAAGAGGATCATAAAAATTTTGTTATTTTTATTTAGTTCTGTCCTGAACAAGACAAAATGACTGAATTTATAAAAAAAATTTGCCCAACTGTCAACTGAACTGTCCTGTCATGACCTGATGATCCACGACTGTTTTCATGTTTTGTGAGTCATTTTATTATTCACTTGTCACTGCAACTTTTTCTCACAATTTGTTTTTTCCTCACAATTGTGAGTTTGCATTTCACAATTCTGACTTCTTTTTCTCAGAATTGCGAGATTTAAACTCACAATTGCAAGTTATAAAGTCAGAATTGGGAGATATAAACTTGCAATACTAACTTTTTTCTTGCAATCGTGAATTTAGTGTGTCAGTTTATATCTCATAATTCTGACTTTTCTCAATATTGTGAGTTTATATCTCATAATTCTGACTTTTCTCAATATTGTGAGTTTATATCTCATAATTCTGACTTTTCTCAATATTGTGAGTTCATATCTCATAATTTTGACTTTTCTCAATATTGTGAGTTTATATCTCATAATTTTGACTTTTCTCAATATTGTGAGTTTATATCTCATAATTCTGACTTTTCTCAATATTGTGAGTTTATATCTCATAATTCTGACTTTTCTCAATATTGTGAGTTCATATCTCATAATTTTGACTTTTCTCAATATTGTGAGTTCATATCTCATAATTTTGACTTTTCTCAATATTGTGAGTTTATATCTCATAATTCTGACTTTTCTCAATATTGCGAGTTTATATCTCATAATTCTGACTTTTCTCAATATTGCGAGTTTATATCTCATAATTCTGACTTTTCTCAATATTGCGAGTTTATATCTCATAATTCTGACTTTTCTCAATATTGCGAGTTTATATCTCATAATTCTGACTTTATATCACGCAATTCTGAGGGGAAAAGTCAGAATTGTGAGATAAAAACTTGCAATTATCTTTTTTGTGTTTGTTCCACACTTATTAGTGTTCCAAAGTATTCTAAAGTATTTAGATTAAGTTACTAAATTTGAGTAATGTAACAAAATGCGTTATAAATTACTTTTTAAAGCATGTATTTTGTAAATCTGTAGCAAAATACATTTTAAAAGTAACCTACCCAGCCCTGCATACAGATATGTGATCTATTAACGCGCAGCAGGCATCTACTAAATATCATAAAAAGGTGTAAAAACCGCGTCACAGTAATGAGAATGCAGGAAGTACCTCCTGACGGGTATTTTTCCATTCGCGTTGGTCAAAAATGACAACCGCATCCAACTGCAGGAAATAAATCACAACACAAGCAAAGAACAAACATTGAACATGAAAGAAACAAGACACATTTGCATTATAAAAATGTTCAATATTTTCATAAAAAACAGTTCATTCAGATAGAGCACCTCAAAAAAACACTTGGTAACACTCTCGTTACATAAGTTACTATAGTAATAACAGTAAATTATACATAATTACATGCAACTAGCCCTAAACCAAACTAACCATAATAATATATTCTATTACTCAGTACTTAAATGTGTGTACTTTATTTTAAGGTGTGTGAATTTATACATTTAAGTATTGAATAATAATAATTAACTACATGTACTTACTATAGGGTTCGGATGAGGGTTTTGTTTAGGGTTAATTGCATGTAGTTATGCATAATTTATAGTTATTAATACAGTAACGACATGTAACATGAGTAACAATGACACTGTATAAAACTCTTTAACAGCTTAAATAATGTATTTTCCTGTGTAATTATTAGAAGTACTTCATATTTCTGTTTTGAAAGTTAACCATCTTTAATTTTGAGAGCATTACTGTAAACATGACTTTGGCTTGTTTTTACAAACTAAGGGATGAGAGAAAATTATTTATCAGTGTTAAATGACAGCGAGCTCAACCCAGAAACTACTTTAAATAAGCTTTCCTTTAAATCATGTTTTTCTGGGTAATTAGCTTCTATAAGTAATTAGACAGAAATACGGCTGCTGGCCGAATCATTTCCCTGAATACTTCATGAAGCCTTAAAAATGCCTTGATACAGTGCATTAGTAGGCTGAAGTGACTCCAGCAGCTTATAACTCTGATGTATTCTCTGGTGGCACTCACTGTTTTCTCAGGCAGGTCATCGGACACACGTTATTCGCTCGAGAGTTCTGAATCAATGACCGCAAGCCGTCTGTCCATTGCTGCAAACATGCACAAGCAAATGAGGGTAAAACTTAAAATGTCACTGAGTCTCTTCACGCCAAAATGATTGAGAAAACAAAAATATAAAACCACAACACTATGATGAGTTTGTTTCTCAGAAAGACACTTCAGAAATATTCAGGGACGCACAGATATGAAAATGTAAGTAGATACCGATAACCGATATATTGACCGATAAATTTAAATCTAAATCCGAATTTGCATAAAATTACAAAATTCTCACCATTAAAATCCATTTGCCAAGCGCTGCTGTTTGATACAGATGATCACCGACAAACTGAAACGCTTTACTAACACGCTAATTTATTTAACCAAATGCATCCTATATGAGATAAATCATGTCTATCTATATCTATTCTATATATATCTATGATCTCTGTGGGTCTGGGCTGAGAGCTTGTGCAATATTCCCCCAGTAACAGCACTGGAACTGTGGCGAGCAAATTCACCATATATTTTTTTAAAAATACTACTGATGTTTTGTCACGAAATGTTCTTTTTAGGCAAGAATGCAGTTAATTGGACCTCAAAATGCTATTTATATATAATCACAGCACCATTTTACAATTTGTTTTGACGCTTTCACAGATGTGAGCTCCATCAGCGGCCGCTCAGTGCTCATGTACCCGCCGAGAACAGCTTCATCTTCGGCCGGTGATTTGCCGCTGGCTCTCATGTAGACAGTAGTTGAACATAAGATATAATTCATTTGGGGTATATCAAATGGGCAATCTTTGGTCTTAAAATATATTACCCAAAATGCATTGTTTTTACAGAATATTACTACTGTACAATGCATTCTGGGTAATATTTGTTGTTTTCGAGAAAGTAACCTATTGGACACTTTCTCGAAAATGACAATTATTACCCAGAATGCTTTGTACAGTAGTAATATTCTGTAAAAACAATGCATTCTGGGTAATATTTGTTGTTTTCGAGAAAGGAACCTATCGGACACTTTCTCGAAAATGACAAATATTACCCAGAATGCTTTGTACAGTAGTAATATTCTGTAAAAACAATGCATTCTGGGTAATATTTGTTGTTTTCGAGAAAGGAACCTATCGGACACTTTCTCGAAAATGACTAATATTACCCAGAATGCTTTGTACAGTAGTAATATTCTGTAAAAACAATGCATTCTGGGTAATATTTGTTGTTTTCGAGAAAGTAACCTATTGGACACTTTCTCGAAAATGACAAATATTACCCAGAATGCTTTGTACAGTAGTGATATTCTTACTGTGCATTAATGTATTACTTAAGGGGAAAAAGAACTTTATATTTAGGCTTTATTTTTAGAAAGTCATATGGAATGATATGTGAGTAAATAATGGCAGAATGTTTATTTTCGGGTAAACTAACCCTTTAATAATGCACTGGGAAAGAACCCATAAAAATGATTGAGGCTGCATGAATGAATGAACGAATAAATTGGAAATGTGCTGTTTTGTAAACATGTTTTTCTCTCTTAGCATTTTTTGAGTATGCTATTTTTACACAAGATTCCAGGACATAAAGGATGCCACTTCTAATGCTCTCTTCTAATGCAAACACTCTTACTTCCCGGAAATCTAATAATGAATCAAGCACATGTTTCAGACAAAACACGAGACCGAGACCGACAGAGGGTCCCGAAACAGCAGCTGCTTGCTAGTTCAACACAAGCGTACACATCCCAGGGGTCATCAGCGGACCCTCGAGAGGAGCCGATAAAATCAGCAGTGCTTTAAGACACAGCGGCGGTGACGGCACAGTGACGGGCAGATGTCAGGAGCTCGAATTAGATGCGAGTTTCATGACCTTCCTACAGCTGAAATCCTTCAGGGAAGGGTTGAATCTTCGGTCAGTTTCTCAATTTATCATTTAACAGATTTTTTTTTATTGTTTTTATATGTAAAAACAAGGAGTGTAAAATATTAATATTTATATAAATAATATTTCATATGAAGAACATTTAATACTTTACACATGTGTGTTAATATCTATTATATATATATATATATATATATATATATATAAATAATCATAAAGATTAAAAGTACCAGCTAAATGAGTAAATGTAAATTCAAATCATCAAAACTCTAAAAAAAAAACGACTAAAAAATTAAAACAAATTTACACAGTAAAATACTGTTTTCAATTGAAACAGTAAAAATACTATAAAAACAATACTTTCTGGGTAATATTTGTAATTTTAAGAAAAGAACTTTCTTGAAAATAATATTACCCAGAATACATTGTTTTTACAGAATATTACTACTGTACAAAGCATTCTGGGTAATATTTGTCATTTTTGAGAAAGTGTCCGATAGGTTACTTTCGCGAAAACAAAAAATATTACCCAGAATGCATTGTTTTTACAGAATATTACTACTGTGCAAAGCATTCTGGGTAATATTTGTCATTTTCGAGAAAGTGTCCGATATGTTACTTTCTCGAAAACAAAAAATATGACCCAGAATGCATTGTTTTTACAGAATATTACTACTGTACAAAGCATTCTGGGTAATATTTGTCATTTTCGAGAAAGTGTCCGATATGTTAAGTCAAGTTAACACAAACATTTTGTGATAAAATGTAAAAATCATGAAAAAATTATTTCTTTAGTCCATAATCATATTTCTGTGCATATGTATAATGTTTCCCCACATTACTCTTTCACAGTGTTTTTAGTATCATTGAGAACCTATTATAGTTTTTAATATTTTTAGTATTTAAAATATTTTTTTAATTTTCTGTTTTCACTTTAATTGTTGCGTTTTTGTCATTTTTAGTATTATTTCCTAAATATATCCATGTAGTTTTTATGATTTCTTATTTGAGTTTTAGTTATTTTAGTACATCAGGTGCCTTAACAACTCGCTGAAATAAAACAAGTTAAGGGTTTTTTATATTTTATTTATTTAAAGTTTATTTTATTTCACGTAACAAATGCTTTTAGTCACCTATAATAACCCCGCTCACAGCGTTACCTTGGCAGCGCTGATGTTTTGCGTGACCATGTACATGAAGCTCAGGTTGACCAGGTCTGTGCCGCTGCATATGCAGATGATTCTGCCCTCCAGGTTACTTTCACATTTTCCTGCGGCCTCCAACGCCGAGAGAATCTTAGGATCCTGCAGGGAGTTTGAGTGCATGAAACACACCATCAGTCCATCACCATAAATACACAAACCTCATCAAAATACACATTTATAATGTTCATTAAATAGCTGTCAGTTTTGCTGAAAAATGAACCGATTTAAGAACATTTGCTTGATGAACGAAACAAGATATTTGCTGCAAAAACCAGAGCAGCACTTCGTTTTATTAATCCCAAATTGATTTAAATCATGTAAGAGCTGACATGCACTGATAAATCATTCACAATGAGATGAGGAAGATGAATTAAGAAAGTAAAAAGGGTCGAATTTGTTGGTTTTACCTTTGGTACGCTGATATCACGTATACTGTTGATCAGGGAAAACTCTAACACTTGACCCTCCTGTTTGAAAAACATATGAAACAGATCAAAATTAAGAGATTTCAATGTTTTAGACATATGAGCCTGAACATGAATGAATTAAAAAAAAAACATTTTCTGAGCAGTATGACGTCATAATGCACAAGCCCCGCCCACGACTGCTGCCGTATTAGCATAGACTCCGCCCTGAGCGAGCTCTACACTCTCCGCAATTTTCTCCAGGGCCGGAGCAGCTGTAGTGACAAGAATGACTCGTACCTCCTGAAGACGCAGTGGATTCGTGTCGTTTTTGAAGGGAATGCTCCTCCATATACTTAAATTCGTTTATGTCTGTGCGAATCATTTTACAGCCGACTGCTTTGTACAAAGGAATAACACAAAACAGGTTTTTGCTAAAAAAGTTACTCAAGGATGGATCAGTACAAACTCTTCGTGGAGTTATAACCGTAATTAAACTAAACTATCTCCATGCAGCACATATTCTCCGGCTCTGGAGGCATCATTGTCCGACTCCGACAGTTTCGGACGTTTTCAGTGCGTGAGATTGTCCTGTTTTGTTGTTGTCTGGTGAAAAATCGAGTCTCCACAGCAATCGTGTCTTCTTTAGGACCCTGAGGGATCCTATTGGATCAACTGACTTTTAATGGGTAGTATTTTTAGAGCTTGATTATAATTCCTGCAAAATTACATTACGATTTATATCGTTTAAAATGTGTAATAACGACCCTTAAAGTCTTTTAAATTACAGGGTTCATATACTAGTGTATAAATGAAGCTATAGGTCGTGAAATCAAGCATTTCTCGTTCTTACTGATTTTTTTTTAGTAGCTTATGTACTGATTTCTCATCACACCGGAGCATGAGCTCTTCTTCTGGAAAGGGGGCGGGGAGCAGCAGCTCATTTGCATTTAAAGGGGCAATTTTAACAATGATCTGTGGGGTATTTTGAGCTGAAACTTCACAGACACATTCTGGAGACACCAGAGACTTATTACATCTTGTAAAAAGGGGCATAATAGGCCCTCTTTACAGTATAGCACATGAATTAATACATAGATGAATACATTCTCTGTACCTTTCCTTCACTTTTCCATGTCAGGAAGAATCCAAAAGTATCCGCCTTGAAAAAACAGTTTGATTCATAGACAAACGGATCCTGCAAAAGAGAAACAAAAGCAGAAATAAACACTGTCCTGGGGTCAGCTGTGACTGAGCTTCATTTGAAACGTGTTTGTTGCGATTTTACTACTTTAATAGACCTTGATGTGCATGTAACTGTAATATTTATAGCACTTTTTAATCTCGTTTTTATAAATGTATAAACAGACTCATTATACTAAAGAGCTGCTATGAGAACCTCCATATTAAAAAGAAAGAAACTCCTTGTCGCATCTTGGGAAAAAATAAACATCATAAAATAAACCACCTTCGTAATGTCAACAGAATCAACTTTCCATCCCACTTCGTTTAAGTATTCGAGAGATAATGGCAAAGATATAATGATAACAAACAAATAAAGCTGAATTTCATCTCGTATCAATAGAGAAGGAGACCTCCGAGCGCTCCGAGAGCCTCATGGGAAATCTGTACGCCGCTTTAACAACTCAGATCCAGTCTCTGACACGTCGTTCATGAGAATGCATCCTTCCAGAAAACTTTTATTCCAAGATAAACTTCTCCAGCCTGAGCCACTATTCCCAGGGGACGGATGTCTTTGAGAACACAGATGTTCACAATATCCTCTGAGATTAAAGTCACCAGCGTCCATTCTGCGCATCTTCTGAGCAAAGACGACGACAAAACATGGTACATTTACAGCGGCTATATCTATAATGTTTGTTTTGTTTAGTCTAGCTTGAGTGAACATGTCCGGCTCCCAGAAAAACTAAGAGCGGAGAAATGAAGCACCAATGTTGGGGAAGCTACTCATAAGTTTACGTGAAGATACAGTCAAGATACACTCCAAATTACATTAAAGCTACAATGAAACTACTTGGATTTTATTTTATTTTTTTCACACTTTACTTAATTTAGTAGCAGGGTTGGCACCACGAGTTATGAAAGGGATAGCACCGCGTTTGTGGCGTTAACCCCACATTAGGGACGTTCACACTTGAAACAGTTAACCCTGGGTCATTCTAAACCCTGGGTAAAGGGAATCCTGGGTTACCTTGCTTCACGTTAAACACTGCTCTTTAATTAACAGTTAATCATGGGTATTCATAGTCTGACGTTTCACGTACAATCCTAAACTCTAGGTTAATGTTCTTATTTACATATTTGCGGTGTCAGAGTCAGTGATTGGATGAACGCAGCATGTGACCTGTTTATATAAGCTCTAGTATCGTGCATCCTGCCATTGCCGACTTTACTATCGAGTTTATACTGAATGAGTATTTCAGATTATAAAAGTTAAGAATGAAATAGTCAGGAAACACGTTTTTCCTCTCAAACATGTTTATGTACAATGTTCAGTGTTTCCGTACCCGTCCAAAGCAGGGAAAGTATGCGATTGGTTGTCTGAGCATCTAAGAAAGCAACAAACAACCAATCGTGTGCCTCATATTCACATGCTTTGGACGGCCACGGAAACACTGTGCATATTGTGTGTGAACAGCTTTTGAGAGGAAAAACGTCAAAAGCTGAGAGAAAACGCAACAATTTGAGTGAAGACTGTATTTACACAGGGTCATTACGTTTATTAAATATCATAGGTTATTATAGTTAAAATTAAAACTATAACCAAAACCAACTAAAACCATGAAAAAATATTCTTTAATTGAAATAAATGTTAACTGGGAAAAAAAAAAAAAACGGAAATAAAAATAGAAAAAAAAGACAAAACAAAACAAATTACTAAAATTTTTAAAATATAAAATTTAAATTATTATATTTAATTAATTCAAAATGTTAATTTCAATGATACTTAAATATCATAATGTTTATGTTTTCCTGTAAAAATAATATTTTGTTCCACATTAGAGTAATGAAAATAATACTTTATTTTTGGTCATTTTTTTTATTTTATTTCTTTATTTATTTTTTATTTATATATTATATATAATATATATATATTATATATATATATATATATATAAAATATATATAGTATAAAATATTTATTTAATATTTTTTTTATATTTGCCATGAAATATTAAAAAAAAATTATATATATATATATATATATATATATTTTTTTTTTTTTTTTTTTATATTTTTTTTTTGATATTTCTTGGCCTAAAAATAATATAAAATTCTCATATAATACAGAAATTGCAAAAATGTGTCTAAAAACCATTATGATCTTAAATGGTCTAAAATTAGGGGGAAAAAAATATTTTTCTAAATCTCTTTTTTTTTTCCACAAATTTAAAGGATATATATATATATAACATGTTTTTCAATAATCAACAAAGAGAATGAATCTGTGAAATATTCATACCTCATCAAATCTGTCAAAATACGCCCCTTCCTGCATGAAACGAGGAACAGGCCTTTGCCAGTTGAACTCGTACGGTTTCGCCATTTGACCTGCAGGATGGAAAATAAAACAGCAGCGTTCAGCAGGAGAGAATGAGCGCTAAAGAGGAGCGAATCTGAGCTTTAATAATCATGGGAGGTCCAAATAAATCAGGCTTCTTCTCAGAGGTCCAGCCCAATTGATACCCCGTCATGAATCATTTCAGAAAGTTCAGCATCACAATTATTAACAGTTTTGCATGTTCACATATTCTCCTGAAAATCTCCTTATTTTTTTTGCAATTCCACGGCACAGAAATGTCTTTAAAGTGATTTAAATGGTTTCTTCCGAACAAATGATCCAGTCTGTTCTCTGGAAAACAATATAAACTAAACTTTTACACATTACAGTAATGAGAATACTTCATTTTATATAGCAAAGGATTTTAACTCTCGTAAAAATATAATATTCCACTAAATATAATATTAAAAATGCAAAAATAATGTTCAACTTCATTATGATATTCAACAGTCTAGAGCACATTTACACGACAATGATGTACTGAAACAGAAAATTTTCGCATTCAGACGACAACGTAGTCAAAACGATCCGTGAAAATGACTTAAAAACGCTGTATTCTGCCGCCGGGCCAGTAGATGGCGATGTCATTTAGTAAAGAAACACGCGCCTCTAGACTGAACACGTAATACACATGCGCATGACGTCCCCGTTTTCACAAATTCGTGTTTTTGGGGTTTACAAGGAGAGGATAATGGCATAGTTTTGCACTTTTTAAAAGTTTTTTAGGCCCCTAAAATGTGTTGTGTAAAATTATTTTCCTTTTTTTAAGAATACACTGCAAAAACTGCTTTTCTTACTTAGCATTTTCTGTCTTGTTTCCAGTCCAAATATCTAAAAATGATTAAATCCGGATGCTTTTACTCGATAAGTAAAATGACAACAGATATTTTTTCTTGTTTTCTGGGGGAAAACTTAAATCTAAATGAAGTGCGTTTTTCTGCCGATGGGGTGAGAAAATAATCCGTTTGGGACAGAAACAGGAAGAAGATTATTTCTCTCACTCCATCGACAGAAAACTTTGCTTATTTTAAGCAAAAACACACTTGATTTACATGTTTTTTTCTCCCAGAAAACAAGAAAAAATATCTTATGTCATTTTACTAATCTAGATTCAAGAAATATTTTTAGATATTTAGACTGGAAATGACAAAAAATACTAAATAAATAAGTTTTTTAAAGGAAATTATGCATGTATGCAAAAAAAAAAAAAAAAAATCTTAGGTTTAGTACCTCCTAAAAAAAGAAGGCAAACATCACTATCGATCTGTTCTCCTGACAGTCAGGTTCTCATGGTTAATGAATCACACGTTAAAGATCAGCAGCTGAACTCACAGATTCACCAGAGAGAGAGTCTGTCCTGAACATCTGACAACATAAATGCATATATCCAGGGTTGGGAGTAACGAAATACAAGTAACTTAGTTACGTGTTTAAAATACTAAATTTGAGTGACTGTGTTTCATTACAGTTTCATTTTAAATGGGTGGTAATCAGATTACAGTTACATCTGAAAAGTGTTTTAGATTACCAAAGTGATTACTTTGAGTTTTAATGTCATTTAAACAGCGATTGGTGATTCTCTGACTGTCTGAAAAAGTGGAGTTAAGATTCATGTTTTCCACTGTTTTCATGTTTTGTGAGTCATTTTATTATTCACTCGTCACTGCAATTTCTCACAATTTGTTTTTTTTCCTCACAATTGTGAGTTTGCATTACACAATTCTGACTTCTTTTTCTCAGAATTGCAAGATTTAAACTCACAATTGCAAATTATAAAGTCAGAATTGGGAGATAAAAACTTGCAATACTGACTTTTTTTCTTGCAATTGTGAATTTAGTATGAGTTTATATCTCATAATTCTGACTTTTCTCAATATTGTGTTTATATCTCATAATTCTGACTTTTCTCAATATCGTGAGTTTATATCTCATAATTCTGACTTTTCTCAATATTGTGAGTTTATATCTCATAATTCTGACTTTTCTCAATATTGTGAGTTTATATCTCATAATTCAGACTTTTCTCAATATTGCGAGTTTATATCTCATAATTATGACTTTTCTCAATATCGTGAGTTTATATCTCATAATTCTGACTTTTCTCAATATCGTGAGTTTATATCTCATAATTCTGACTTTTCTCAATATTGTGAGTTTATATCTCATAATTCTGTCTTTTCTCAATATTGCGAGTTTATATCTCATAATTCTGACTTTTCTCAATATTGTGAGTTTATATCTCATAATTCTGACTTTTCTCAATATTGCGAGTTTATATCTCATAATTCTGACTTTTCTCAATATTGCGAGTTTATATCTCATAATTTTGACTTTTCTCAATATTGTGAGTTTATATCTCATAATTCTGACTTTTCTCAATATTGTGAGTTTATATCTCATAATTATGACTTTTCTCAATATTGTCAGTTTATATCTCATAATTCTGACTTTTCTCAATATTGTCAGTTTATATCTCATAATTATGACTTTTCTCAATATTGTGAGTTTATATCTCATAATTCTGACTTTTCTCAATATTGTGAGTTAATATCTCATAATTCTGACTTTTCTCAATATTGCGAGTTTATATCTCATAATTCTGACTTTTCTCAATATTGTGAGTTTATATCTCATAATTATGACTTTTCTCAATATTGTCAGTTTATATCTCATAATTCTGACTTTTCTCAATATTGTCAGTTTATATCTCATAATTATGACTTTTCTCAATATTGTGAGTTTATATCTCATAATTCTGACTTTTCTCAATATTGTGAGTTAATATCTCATAATTCTGACTTTTCTCAATATTGCGAGTTTATATCTCATAATTCTGACTTTTCTCAATATTGTCAGTTTATATCTCATAATTCTGACTTTATAACTCACAATTGCAACTTTATATCACACAATTCTGAGGGAAAAAGTCAGAATTGTGAGATAAAAACTTGCAATGACCTTTTTTGTGTTTGTTCCACACTTATTAGTATTCCAAAGTATTCTAAAGTATTTAGATTAAGTTACTAAACTTGAGTAATGTAACGAAATACGTTACAAATGACTTTTTAAAGCATGTATTTTATAATCTGTAGTGAAATACATTTTAAAAGTAACCTACCCAGCCCTGTTTACATCATAGATCATATAGATATATCACAGCTCAAATGCAGTGTTCATATCAGTTCATACAATAACCTGAGAGTGAAGAACCAAACGCTAAAATATATAATAACTTCAGAAAACACATGAATGAGTTTTTTGCCATTAAAACACATCAGTAAAACGTTGATAAAATGATTTGGGTAGATCGCATGCAATAATTCATTCAGTTCTAAAACTATTTTAATCCACATTTTTATACTTTAGTACAACACATATGCAGTATTTCGGAGTTCATTGAATGAATAAATAAACAAATCAATCCACTTTCACACATTAAGACAGGAGTCATTCATGAAGGCTGAACTTTGAACTCCAGACCAGTTTAATTCACATTAATATCAGGGTGGGGCAAGTTGTCACAGGCATCTTAAATGTTGTACATTTACACATTTTGCAAACAACAATATTTGCTCACAAAAACAATCGCTTAATATTTTAGATTTCACCTTTTTTACACTTATGAATTGTTACAAATATGCTTTTTAAGCCGAAAATATGCTGTTTAATGACAGATTCCTAGTGACAACATGCCCCACTGACAGGTTAAATCATATTTAAAGGGCAATAATGATAAAAGGTTTTTTTATGCATATACAAAATAACTTTAAAAAAGTAAATTGCGAAAAGTAAACGTGTGACAACTAGCCCCGGTTATGATGTTTACATGTATCCAATGCAGGAGTTAAAACAATTACTGATTCATTAACTTATTGTGTTCTGAATGAAACCGTTTAACAACATTAAACAAGCAAACGACAGATAAACAAGAAAAGAGTGAATAAAACGCACTGGTTGAATCAGTTTCTCTCAAATCAGATGATTGATAGACAGATTGAGTTGATTTAATCCCAATAATCCGAGCTAATCTGAGAAATCCAGAGGATATTTAACAGAAGACGCCTCGTTGTTAAAGTTTACTTCATTTTATTTGGTAAAAGTTGAGTTTGAGCTCACTCACCCGCTGTCCTGCTGCTCCAGTGTGATTGATTTTCCCTTTAATGCCTGATGGGAACGTTAAAACATTTCAGATGATGGAACAGCGACACCCACAGGCATCCTTCTGCATTACAGCACGAGAACTTGCTCGACAGACCATAAATATATCACATGGACGACGAATTTCCTCTTTACGTTCTTAAAATATCACTAATAACCCATTATAATAACTAATAATGGTAAAAAAATAACCATCATGTTCCGTAAGTGCTTGAAAAGGTCGAAACATACTTTATACACGGTAGTTTCAGACTTTTCCTAATCTTATAAACAAGAATTCAATTCGATTCTTCACTTGTCCTCCATAAAATGTCTCACTTGATTTACTGTATCAGAGACACAAGATACTAAATTAATAAATGCCATTTTCTCATGCTCTGATATGCATACTGCATATGGCAAGCCGTTTTAACAAGTAGCCTAAACCTTAAAAAGTTTTTACGGAAGATTGTTTCTGGCAAGTCATTGAATACAAAAAAAAAAAGTTGCGACTTTTTTCCTCAGAATTGCGTGATTTAAACTCGCAATTGCGAGTTGTGTGTTATAAAGTGATTGTGAGGAATAAACTAAGAATTCTGAAGAAAAATAAAGATTTTAGTGACAGAATCTTTTTTTCCCCCTCAAAATTGGACTTTATAACATGCTCTGATATGCATACTAAATATGGCAAGCCGTTTTAACAAGTAGCCTAATCCTTAAAATATTCTTATGGAAGCTTGTTTCCAGCACGCCATTGAATACAAAAAAAAAGTTGCGACTAGAATTGCATGATATAAACTCGCAATTGTGAGTTATAAAAACAGAGTTGTGTGTTATAAAGTCATTGCGAGGAATAAACTAAGAATTATGGGGAAAAAAAGATTTTAGTTACAGAGTCTTTGTTTCCCCTCAAAATTGGACTTTATAACATGCTCTGATATGCATACAGTATATGGCAAGCCGTTTTAACAAGTAGCCTTAAAATGTTCTTACGGAAGCTTGTTTCCGGCAAGTTGCAACTTTTTTCTCAGAATTGCGTGATATTAACTTGCAATTGCGAGTTGTGTGTTATAAAGTGATTGTGAGGAATAAACTAAGAATTCTGAAGAAAAATTAAGATTTTAGTGACAGAATCTTTTTTTTTCCCCTCAGAATTGGACTTTATAACTTGCCATTGCAAGTTTAAAACTCTAAATTCTAACTTTATTTCTCGCAATTGAGTTAATATCTCACAATTCTGACATTGTAACTCGACAATTTATGTCGCAATTCTGAGAAACGAAGTCAGAATTGGGAGATGTAAACTGAATTGTGAGTAAAAAAAAGTCAGAATTGGGAGATAAAATGTCGCAATTTCCTTTTTTATTATTTAGTGGCGGAAACAAGCTTCCATACAATTTTCACGCTATTTATTTTTTAGATATGATTTTCTTTGTACTTTTCTTTAATGTTTTTTTTTTTTCTGCGGTCAAATTGATCACAAACTGAAGCAATGTTAAAATCATTTATTTCTGACGCTTACCAACTTTGTTAATTTTGTTATTAGGTTTAAAAAATGGGTTGTTTTGGTCCTTGATTCTGATTGGTTGAGCTTCGTTACCTGTAACCTCATTACATTTACTGCATCACTGCAATAAATAGGCTTATTAAAATAAATATTTTGATGGAATGAAAAAGCAATAAGCTTATATAAAGAGAATATAAATGGAAAATAATAAGAACCTTTTGAAGTCAATCTCAATAGAACATTTAAATAATTAAATTTAGTAGTTAAAAATGTCATAAAATATTAATATACGTTTGAGAATGCACATTAAGTATTACGTAATCAGCGACTGTAAAATAGATCTAAAAGGTCCGTTATTTCACACCCATCACACATTAGGGTTATGGCCAAAAGGAGCATTATTGTTCAAAGCCCAAAGTTCACAAGAACAATTTTATTAAAACCAATGCACAACACGAGCACAACTTACATTCAACAATATTTGTCTTCCAAAGATCTTGATATTTGTCAAACTAATAACTGAAGTGGACAAAATCAAATGTCATTAACAGAAGTTGAAAATAATAAAGTGGCATTCAGTAGCATTCATGATCAATAGTCTGACACGTCATATCTAGCCTATCTAACTCTGTAGTAGTATAAATATCTTAAAAGTGCGCTTACGGTTTATACAAAAATGAGCTCTATTCATCAACACTTTTTACATTCCACATCTAACATAGATTCAACATTCAAAGGCACGGGACTTCACTTCAAAAACGATCAAAAATATTCTCGAGTCGTAAAAGTAATTCAAGTAATCTTACGTTGCAAAAAAGATTTTGGTCGAACGGAAACGACGGCACAGAATCGTGTCGTAAAAATTCAATAATACTTGTGGAAGTGAATTTACAGGATTGGTTTTACATGTAAACTAGCGATCATGGGGAAATTAAGTCATTGAGTAAATGATAAACGCTCTTCAGTAGCTGCAGCTGCTTCCCAATGACGTCACTCGAGTGATCCGGACTCTTTTCAAAGCAAATTGTAAACAGATATTATGCAAGGTTTCAACATTAAGACGGTTTAGTCAGACCGATCTGAAACGAAAGTGAGAAGAAAAACTTTTTAGTTTTTCCACACAGATCAGATTGAGCATAATAATATCAAAACCTTGCAAATATACAGAAAACGAAATGGTGTCGATAAACTTGAAATACATAATTGGAGCAGATTTAAAAAAGTAAAAACTCTTAGTCAAATTAAAATCAAGTAAGAAACAACAGCTTAATGAAATCACTAATTAATTATAGATGTATGGCATAAAGTAGAAAAGAATTAACAATCAAATATCACTTGGCATAAAAATCCTTAAACATACCCAAAACTGAACGTAATAAAAAGGAAATATTACATGCTTTCTGACTTATGTAGAAAGATTGCATAATACCTCGGGACATCCAAAGTGCATATCCATTTTTTTTTCCTATTTTATTTTTTTCCATCATCTACATTACTAATTTTATTACTAAGGCGAATCTCAAAAAAACTATGCAAAGGTCATATTTCACCCCAAAATCTGTAAGAAATTATATTTTGCATAAAGAAAACGAAGCCGACAATAAGCACGTGATTAAAAATAATAAAAACAATTTATGCATCATTATTGAATTTTTAGTTATAAAGAGTTTATTACAGACAATGCCTGTACTCATTATGGTTTAAATTCGTCACTGATTTGGGGGTGAAAAGTGACCTGAACATGTTTTTGTGAGATTCTCTCAGTGATTAAGGTGACCTATTGATGCTAATCAGAAAATTCTGCCCATACGACAAACTATAGTAACAAAAGAAAGAATTAAAACAGTTTCCTAAACAGAAACTGGAATCGAAATGGTCCCTTAATACAGCAAATAAACCACTATGCATTTATATATATATATATATTTTTTTTAAAAACAACCCAACTGTGTCTGTTATGGGTTTAAAAAGAAAAAAGCTTATAAGTTGAAACACATCTTCACAATTTGATAATAGTTCATCACATTACAACACAAGCTATATTGCTGACATTTACAAATGTGTAGAAGCACAAACGCTCAGCTGACTGTAAGCATGCATCCCTGAAACTGTTCCAGGTCAGTGTTGGACAGGGTTTCAGCACCTCCAGACCAGTATATGTTCATTAGTACAGGTGGAAAAATCACTCCTGTAATATATACAGCAAAACTCAAGCACTCAGCAGCAACTTTTGCAAGAAGATGAATCAAATAATCATCATCCGTTTCAGTGCAAATAAACCGTGAACCTTCCAGAAACTCTCATGTCTGTAGAGGCCCGTTCACACCAACAACAATAATGCTGTCAATCGATTAATCGCGATTGACCGTTCGCAAAGACACGCCCCCTTTAGTTACTGTTGCTATGTCCGCTCTCACGCCACACATCATGTTCTCACGGAGTGAAAAATACATCCCGGAGCAAAGAGGACACTGACAACGTATGAATCAGTTTCATATTTAAAATATTGTAAATTTTTACAGAGGTTTCAACAATAAATAGTGTGTCTTTAATGTGTCGATCATCTCTTCATACTAGTTCATTTATAGCATCAAATAAACATGAATGAACATCAGAAGGAATGTTGTTTCAAGCACGAAAAGACGTGATTCAAGTTCACCAACGTTTATCTACTAACTCCCCTGACCACTTTGTCGGACAAAATGGCGGATTCGGGGTTCTGATCGGTCAGATCGCCTGTCAATCAAACTGCCGGCGAAGGGTTAATTATAATCGCGCCTAAAAGTTTTTAATATACTTTTATATTGAAATAATTTCACATTTAATCTCCAAATTCGCGTCACTGGTGTTTAAGTTGAACAATTTTCAACTTTTCAAGCAGGCGTCAGCCAATCGGATCGCCTTATGCAAATACACTTTGCGCAAAGCTAGACAATCGCGTTCATGCAACACCGGAGAGTAATGTGATTGGCTGTTGTCACTATGACACCAAGCTTCAGACACGCCCTCTGTGAAGTGTCGACGCCCAGTGTGAATGCAGCAGGATTATTAGGCTGCTGTCACTTTAAGAGCTGCGTTTTCTCTTTACATTCATTTAAGAGTTTATTTAACTCATTTAAAACTGTGCTTACGAGGATACTCGACAAAACGGGCATTTTGTCATCATTTTATGTGTTCTTTGTCCGTTCAAGCATGAAAGAGAGCTCAATGCGGCGAGTCGTGCGTTAAATGACAGCGCTCCAGTACAGACTTAAGTTATTTTCCGCATTTTGAAACATAAGAAAATTTGCTCTATATATTAAAGCTGATAAATAATGGATTATTTCCTTCAGCTGAGACTCTTCAGATGCGTCGTGATGGGTTTGAATTTCTCGAAATATGATTGAAATCACTTCATAAAGGAAAACGCAGTTAAGTGTGACGTCCAGCGCAAGTCTGTCATAAAGTCTACATAAAATTATAATGAGAACGCTATGATTGTGTGTTTGGGACATGGCTTTCTGATTTAGAATCAGGCTTTCAAAAATTAGGATTTAGATTTGTCGGCTAATATATCGGTTATCGGCTTTCAAACATAGAGAATTATCCGTTATCGGTCTTAGCTGAAAATTTCATATTGGTATTTTAGAAGCATTTGCGTGAATAAGAGCGAGATCATATAATGTATCACGGGGAACGATGGGAAAAAAACGGATGCTGCGTTAATTGCTTTAAATAAGTTAAACTGAACAATTTAAACGAACAAATTAAATGTATTTATTTTGTTCAGTTAAAATATTTAATGCAGCATCCATTTTTCTTCAGCGAGATTATATGATCACGCTCTCATTCGTGCCGATATGAAAATTTTGGCCGATACCGATAATTCTTTATATTTGAAAGCCGATATATTTGCCGATAAATTTAAATCCACATCTTTATATAATTTTCGACAGCCCTGTTTATAGCCCGTACTGTTTATTCTAAGCAGTTTTGTCGTCTGCAACTTAAATGTTTGAGTTCTGAAAGCAAGATTGATTCTGATTGGCTGTCGATGATTTTATCGTTCATCAGCTGGAAAAAAATCATTCTGAAAGCGATTCGTTTTGCCGTGGCATTAAAATGTGGAATCTGCTATTCTTTTATATTTAGAATCATTTTTAGAACTAACGGTGCGTTCCAATCCGCAGACTAATGCACTACTAACAGCCATTTTGTAGTATAAATAGCGTGTTCACTGAAAATTCCAAAATTTTAATAATGCACTTAATTAACCACAAGTGTGGAATGTTGGACACTTCCTGCACTCGACTGTCGCAAGCTTTAATTACGCAGCGTCATATCATATTCATAGTGTACAGTGCATCATTTGGGACACATCTTTATCGTCCTTAGTGTGAACGGGCCTTAAAAGTGAATCTCACAAAGCCAGTCCAGAACACATCCAGGTCATATTACATCCCAAAAACTCCAAGAATGAGGTGACATACGACCCGGATTTTTTTTGAAAAGGGTGTTTTTGTGAGATTCATCCGTTAAAGATAATCGATCGCTACAGTATCTCTAGACCTGCGTTCTCTTCCATTAAAACACTTTAGTTTTCATTCATTATTATGAGATGCACATCCACAGAACATTAGAAATAATTCATATTTAAACCTTAGTGTGTAGCCAGTCAAGTAGACCACACAAACTGAAATGAAACAACTCCCAGCGTGACACTGATGCAGCGCTTCCTGGAGCAGACGCAACCCTTCAAAACCGGCTAATATATAAATGAAAGAACGTAAGTGGGAAGAGATCCTGAAGGTTTCTGACATGTCCGATCAGTCTTTCTTCTCCTCTTCTGTGTCGTCTTCGGATTGCGCGCCCTTCTGCGTGAGTTTCTCCAGCGTGGAGGAAGAGGGAAGAACTTCCTGCTCTACGTCCTCAGTCTTTCTCTTGGTGCTTTCCTGCACAAACTCCTGGATCTCCAATGGAAGCCGCCGGAATTTGTCCTGGTATTCCTGATCCAGGTCGTTCTGAAGCTGTGAACACAGGGCAAAATATTACAGTCTGCAGGAAATCAAAACCACATTATTCCAAAAAAAGAATCTTCGGAATTGTTCAAACTTCTTCTGTCTTACTTTCTTTATCGGCTGACATCAATAGTTTGATGTGTTTTGAAAACAAAACTTCTTCCGAGTCCAAAATTATCATTACTGAAAATAAACTGCAAAAAAATCACATCTGACGCATATAAAAAAACCTATTATTTTTCATAAACTTGTCCGCCTACAGCGAGGCAAACACAAATAAGAAACAAATGAATAATACAAATGTGGAAATGTCAATGAAAAAAACCAGCATGTTTTATTTCAAGAGTCGGAGAGAGGGTGGAAAATAGTCCTGGAAAAATAAATTCAACTGTTTTTGGTCCAAAAAGCCTTGAAGCAGGAAAAAACAAACAAATAAATAATAAAATGTCTATTTAAAAAGAAAAAAAAAAGCAAATAGCATGTTTAAGAGTTGGAAATGATCCTGAAAAATATAAATTAACTTAAATGATCATTTATTATACATTTGAAATTAATCTAATGATAAATTTAAAATACATTATTTATTATTATTAGAAACAACAAAATGTGGAAAAAGTCAATGAAAAAAAAGCAAATAACAACGTATTTATTTTTGTAAGGAGTAGAAGTAGAAAATGGCCCTGAAAAAAAACTTGGCTTACATTATTAGAGGACTTCAAGAGGAAAAAAAAGAAATAACTAAATAATAAAATGTGGAAAAAGTCAGAGAGATGGTGGAAAATGGTCCTGAATAAAATAAATATGATAAAGTTAGGCCTAAATATAATATATTTGAATTTATTATAAATTTGAAATATAATGATACTTAAAATATGAATACTTAAATATAAAATAATGCTATTTAAAATATTATTATTATTATTATTATTATTATAAACAAAATGTGGAAATGTCTATGAAAAAAGCAAATAACAGTAAGTTTAATTGTAAGTCGGAGCGAGAGAGAGAGAGGAAAATGGTACTGAAAAAATACTTTAATATATTTAAATATAATATAATAATAAGCTCAAATTTATTTAGTGCTGTGAAATGATTAATCGAGATAAACATTTGTGTTTACATAATATATGTGTGTTCTGTGTATATTTATTATGTATATATAAATACACCCACATGCATGTATATATTTAACAATAATATATTATATTTAAATATAATATATATATATATATATATATATATATATATATATATAAATCCTATATAAATATACATGTACACATGTAAATATTTCTTGCATGTGGGTGTATTTATATATACATAATAAATAAATAAATAAACTTTTATTTTGGATGCGATTAATTGTGATGAATTATTTGACAACTCTAAATTATTCATGTAAAATAATAAATAATAATAAAATAATAATAATAAATAAATATGATGATAAATTTAAAAAAAATGAAGCTCAAAAAACAAAAAAATAATGTGAACCCTCATCACTGTAAAACTGCAATATAAATGTCATAAACGGCAAACTTGGTGTGTTTCAGTGTGAGCGTGTCCGCTGTGACCGCAGGAGTCGATGGATGAACGGGGCAGTGATGCGACATGGGACAGTATCGACAGATACGGATCAATATTCACTAATGGAGCAGCAGATCCAGGCCGATCCATGCTTCCGGAATGACAAATCAACAGATGTTTCACCAAATCACTTTATAGATAAGAATGCACTCATATACATTTTGTTATGAACATAAAACACTGAATTTGGAGAGTTATATGCTTTATATATATATATATATATATATATATATATATATATATATATATATATAGATATATATAAGCTTCTATTATGATTTATGGCTTATTCATGTAAATATGCGATTAGTTGACTAACGGCTTAAATGAACTAGAAGTCCAGAGACTACATTAGTGTTAAAAAAATCAACTTTTGACGCTTATATTTACTACCATCTGTGTTTGTTACTGTAGTGCGACTCTCTTACCTTGGGTTTCTCATCTAATATTTGTTGCAGGATGCTTTTATGGGTTTCTACAAGCTTCTCATGTCTTTTAGTCTGAGCGTCCTCCAGCTAGAGACGAAAAAAAGACAAAAAGTGTAAAGAATCATATTTATTGTCGTTTATGATGACGATGAGAAGAGGAGAAACTCTTTTACCCTCTTAATGTGCTGCACCACCTCGTTCACATACGAGCGGTTGATTTCCAGCTTCTCCCTGAAATCAGAGCGAGAGAGACTGTTATGGTCCGTGTGATGCATTTATCAGTGTTTTATTGCCATCTAGAGGCCACTTTTATAAAGAATAATAATATTCTTTCCGTTCCTTTAATTGCCTCCCAGAACATTAATGAAAAATAACCTGAAATTGTGTTTTTTTTTTTTTAATCTCCAAATCGATTCATGATTAGTTTGGAGTAAATGAATATCTTGAGGGTCAATGATACAAGAATCTTCATAGCTTAATAAAGTATTTTAAAACCATTTAAGCATTTTAATACCAAAATATGCTTACAGAATCACCTGAATGAAACTCTATATTCACCTAACACAGATTTAATAGAAGCACATCACTTTTAAATCTGCATGAATTCATCTCTACTGATATCAATCCAGATCTTTTTGTGTCCAATATGTATATTTAGATGTATGCATTTGGTAGATGCTTTTATCTGAAGTGACTTCCATTGGATTCAAGTTAAGGGAGGCAAGGGAGGCAGTGCCTCCTCAAAGAATTGGATAAGAAAATAATTAAGGCTGCCCCCAAATAGTTGACGAACCGTCGATTAGAAGAGGCTTGGCCGAGCAAGATTTAATTAGTTGGTTAGTCGCAGAAAAAGTAGCAAAGTCCATGAGGGACAGATTGTTAACGGCAGGAAATCCAAACATTCGCATATAATTCATCATTCACCTTCTGTTTTATTCACGACACACTCATATGTGTGAAAAAGTCTTTGCCCCCTTCCTGATTTCTTTTTTTTTTTGCATGTTTGTCACACTTAAATGTTTCAGATCTTCAAACAAATTTAAATATTAGTCAAAGATAACACAAGTAAACACAGAATGCATAAGGTTGTTCATTTATATTAAGGGAAAACAAAATCCAAACCTACATGACTCTGTGTGTTTAAAAGTGTTTGCCCCCTAAAACTAATAACTGGTTGTTCCACCCTCAGCAGCAACAACTGCAATCAAGCGTTTGCGATAACTCGCAGTGAGTCTTTTACAGCGCTGTGGAGGAATTCTGGCCCACTCATCCTTGCAGAATTGTTGTAATTCAGCCACTTTGGAGGGTTTCTGAACATGAACTGCCTTTTTAAGGTCCTGAAGCAACAAAACATCCCCAGACCATCACACTACCACCACCGTATTTTACTGTTGGTATGATGTTCTTTTCCTGAACTGCGGTGTTACTTTTACACCAGATGTAATGGGACACACGCCTTCCAAAAAGTTCAACTTTTGTCTCGTCAGTCCACAGAGTATTTTCCCAGATGTCTTGGGGATCATCAAGATGTTTTCTGGCAAAAAGGAGACAAGCTTTAATGTTGTTTTTGCTCAGCAGTGGTTTTCGTCTTGAACTCTGCCATGCAGGCCATTTTTGCCCAGTCTCTTTCTTATGGTGGAGTCATGAACTCTGACCTTAACTGAGGCAAGTGAGGCCTGCAGTTCTTTGGATGTTGTTGTGGGGTCTTCTGTGACCTCTTGGATGAGTCATCTCTGCACTCTTGGGGTAATTTTGGTCGGCCGGCCACTCCTGGGAAGGTTCACCACTGTTAGAAGGTAAAGTGGTGTAGGAAGAGATCCCACACCACTTCTGGGAAGGTTCACCACTGTTCCATGTTCTCGCCATTTATGGATAATGGCTCTCACTGTGGTTCGCTGGAGTCCCAAAGCTTTAGAAATGGCTTTTTTAACCTTTTCCAGACTGATAGATCTCAATTACTTTCTTTCTCATTTGTTCCTGAATTTCTTTGGATCTTGGCATGATGTCTAGCTTTTGAAGATCTTTTGGTCTACTTCACTTTGTCAGGCAGATCCTATTTACTTGATTTCTTGATCGAGAACAGGTGTGGCTAGAGAAACTGAACTCAGGTGTGATAAACCACAGTAATGTTTTAACAGATGGGGCAAACACTTTTTCACACAGGGTCATGTAGGTTTGGATTTTGTTTTTCCTTAATAATAACAACCTTCATTTATAAACTGCATTTTGTGTTTACCTGTGTTAACTTTGACTAATATTTAAATTTCTTTGATGATCTGAAACATTTAAGTGTGACAAACATGCAAAAACCACTGTTTATAGGCAATCAAAAGCTGGATATTATGATTTATGGCTAATTAATCTAAACAAGCGATTAGTCGACCAATGGCTTAAATGAACTATTACTAGCCAAATAGAAAAATCAAAAAAGTCGGGGGCAGCCCTAAAAATAATACATATTAGAATAATAAAACAACTTGACATTAAAAAATGCATGAATCACTGGTTTTTCTAAAGTAACGCTGTCCAACAGCGACACCCGCAGGTGCCTCCGCTGATCCCATTAACTTAAAACAGACTCCCTAAAGTGTGCGGAGGGTTTGGTGGGGGGTTATAGAGGAAATGATGGTTATGGTTGGATATGATTGGTTTGTGCAATAAATGTTTTTGTGCGAGTTCTGGCGGTCACAAATCAATCTGAATGAATGCGTTTAATGGGAAGAAGTAGGTATACAACTCAGCCATTTAGATATTACCACTTTATGTCATGTCAAAATGGTGAAATTGAAAGCCTACATCTTCGTCTGGGATCAGTGTTTACTGAGCCGGATGACTGATGACAATAAGTTGACTTTTAAAAAGAACATCAGTTCACAAATAAGATACATGTACCTTTGTTTTTACAGTCTACACTCCAACAGGGAAACAGTTTTCGCAAGACAAAGTGCCATTTTATTGTGCACAGAAGGCCAAAACGTCGAGAACAAGTGGACAATAGAAGCCTTATTTCAACCAAAACACATTTTATACACAAAACAGATGAACTCTTACTCCTCTGTCAAGTGCTTCTCCTTTGATTTGGCTTCATTGATCTTCTCTTGTCTCTTCTTGTCCATTTTCTTTTTCAGCTCTTTCTTTTCTCTGTAAACACAGACGAAACAGTGAGGTTGACGCTACATGACCTTTTGAATTATTAAAAGAAACGAGTGATATTAATAATGGACTCACTTCTCACACAGCTCCTTGATTTTCTTCATTTGGCTGCTTTGACTTTCCTCAGCGATGCCGGTCAGCTTCTCGATAACCTACGAACACATCAGAAACATCCTTACAGATCAATCCATTCATCTTTCTGACCAACCCAAGGCACATCAGAAATATTTATAGAGTTTATATTTGATTTCTTACATAAAATAGCTTCCGTCTAAATGCACACATTTACATTATACACTTGGCTGGTCTATTTTTATATTTAAATTTATGCATTTAGTTGACACTTTTTTCAAAAGCGACTTACAATAAAGTAAAGAAAGCATTATTTAAAAAAAAGTTATTTTATTTAATATTACATATATATATATATATATATATATATATATATATATATATATATATATATATATATATTAATATATATATACAAATATATATATATAATATAAATATTATTAATGTTATGTTAAAATATGTAAAGTTATTTTATTTAATATTACAAATATATATATATATATATATATATATATATATTAATATATATATACAAATATATATTTTATATATATATATATATATATATATATATATATATTATTAACGTTAATGTCAATGTATGTTATTATATATATATATATATATATATATATATATATATATATATATATATATATATATATATATATATATATATATGATCCTAAACAGTCATTTGCAAATGAAATAACACT